>VYZT01033825.1:96036-178350 GCA_013400735.1 Pomatostomus ruficeps | reverse complement strand
GGCGCCCCGGCTCTGCCGCGGGCGGGCGCCCAGGGCGGCTCTGCCCGCGCTCGGGCCGGCCCGGCTGCCCCCGCGCCCCCTGCTCCCCGATAGCTGCGTCCTGGCTGCCTCGGGGCCGAGGATGGGGGGAGGAGAGGGGGCGGAGACCCCTTGGGTGTCCCGGCAGCGCTGTGCCCGTTTGCCTTGCCCCAACCCATGGCCCCGTCCTCGGCCAGCGGGACGTCTCTCCCGGGAGGATGCCAAAGTCTGCGGGCGAGGGCGATGCTGCGGCGAAAAGAACCCCCGAAAGGGAGGGGCAACCCGCAGCGAGCATTACCCTCCCTTGTCTCCTCACGGATCCAAGCGGAAAGTTTCTCCCAAATCAGTTTCTGCGGACAAGCCAGGTTGATTGTGATCATCTCTGTACCAGGTTAGAGCAACTGCCTCAAACAGCCTTGGGCGAGCATCCAGACTCCACTCTAAAGGGGATGTAGCTCAGCAATAACACTTCCTCATCAAACACTCAGCGTAAGTGGTTTTTTTGGCGATGCCGCTGCTGGTGTTCACAGTCTGGAGGGACATAACCTGTACCCTGTGCCTTTGCATTGCCCCTGCAACCCCAGGGGAAGGATTATTTTCTCCGGAGTGGGGAAAGTTGAGCATCCCCCCACTCGTGCTCAGCATCTTCACTCCCTCCACAGCAACTGGAGACTTGAAATGAATTTTAGATGAGCTGGTGACCTTTAGAAAAAACTGATCTGCAGTTAGCACTGACTAGGCTGGGGCAGCTCAGCAGCTCATCCTGGAACAGCAGTGGGCAGGCAGGGACAAAAACCTCCCATTGTGGCTCCTGCAAGGACAAGCATCAAGGTGACAGTCCCAGCACCCAAAAATCTATTCTGCCAGCAGCTGCTAATACAGTGAGTCTCTTGCCTCAAGTCATGGTGACAGTAATGAGGAGCCAGCTAGCAACAGGCTTTCTGGATAGGAATCCTAATCCCACCACAGCCTTCCATAAGCCAGGAACCCTGGGCTCAGCTGCCTCTGTAGCACATGAGGGATGCAGAGGCAGATTTCACTCCAAGAGCACTTGGGTCTCCCCAAGTGTCCATCCTGTGGCTCCTGCCCTGGCTCTGCTGTCCCTCCCCCAGGACAAGCCTCAGCTACAGCCATCCCTGCAGCTCCCCAGGGACAGATGATTCTAGAGGAGCTCCAGAATCAATCTCCAGGGAGTATTTACCACTGGCAAATGGAAATGCTCCAGCAACACGGCCTTGCCGGTACCCTCAGAGCTCGGCAGAGGGTAGGTGGTCTCCTCCTCAGCAGATGGAGAGGAGGTACAAGCTCTGCCTGCAAAACAGGACTACTCGGGCTGTAGTGGGCAAGGGGGACACAGACACATACATGGACAAGGGCACGGCGCAGCCAGCCAGTGAAGCCCATTTTATTGTTTCCAATACAAAGGAAGTACTGATTTCTAGCAAGGATTTCACCGTGTAAGGCTTTTGGTCTGTAACATCTGGCTCTGTTTACAAAATCCCTGACCTCAAAAACAACGGCCCTATGCTGCTCTGTAATGGCACTTTGGTTATCTGAGCTTTAATGACTGACCTTTCCGAACAAGGCAGAGTGCATCCCTCCCCAGATCAAGGAAATCCTCTCTAAGTCTTCAAATCCCATTAACAAAATGACTGTACAAACAACGTGACAGACATACTGTTCCACCCTGCTGCCTGCACGAAAACCCAAGCAAAGTCCAGTTCCTCCCAGGCACCACTTGAACATGCCCCTGTTTAGGAGCCATGGATGCACATAGCAATGCTGGTGCAGAGCAGGGTGGATCTGGCAGATCTTCCCAGCCTGGCGTTTCCTCATTATATTTACTGCTTGTTCCTCTGTACTGCAGCCATCTTTTGAGGGCAAGAGTATTGGAAAGGAATTTGTACAGAATCAGTGTGGAATTAAGTGGAAAAGAGGTATCAGTTTAACACCAAAAAAAGGTAAGAGAAAACCAAACCAAAGGAGACATGAATTATGAACATTGGAGGCAGAAGCTATTCCTCCCTGGCAGGCTGAAATGCTTCTCAGTGCTTTATCTTCACTTGGCATGACTGGCAGGGAGGTAGGCTAACAGGTTATATTCACTCCCGTCAGCACAAGACAAAGTCAGTCTTTAAAGACAAACATCAAAACACCTTTAACAAAACACAAAGAACAGAGACAACAAGCTACAGCAGCAGATCAACACCTGACAGACTTGGATAAACACCACCAGTCTGTAAAGCCTTCCAAAAAAACCATTTCTCACTTTTCTTAGGAAAATCAGGGGTAAAAGGGATGGCCAGCCATCCCAGCTGGTGCCTAAACCTTGCGCTTCTTTGCAGCTGGCTGTCCCTGCTTCCCCAGCCACTGCTGCAGGACATCTGCGCTGGTTTTCTTGGGCGAAGGGCTGTGGATGAACTGACTTGTCCACTTGGGCAAATCATTTTCTTTCTTCTGGGGAGAGCCCTCTTGGGAGCTTTTTAACCAGCCCAGCATCACCTTGTTGCTTGGGGTGGCTTTGACCTCCTGGAGAGACAAAAGACAGCATAAGAGAAGTCAGAAGCACGGTGAGAGCATGGCAGCCAGCCAGCTGCAAGAGCTGGTCCAGAGCGGGATGTGGAGGCTGGAGCAATGGCCCTGCCTGCAATCAGGCACATCTGTGGGAGGTTCCCCAGACTGCTGGAAACAGGCTTGTTCCAAGACCCATTTCACATGGAATTTGCCTCATTTGGCAGCAAAATCCTGGCATGGGGATGACAGTTTATTTCTGGAAGCAGAGGGAAGGGAATCTGTCCAGGGCTCAGCACTCCAGCATCAAGCACAGGCATGCTCTGCAGATATTGTGTACTGCCACCCCTCCTGCAGCCTGGCAGCTCTGACCCAGCTCAGGGACATCATCGTGGCTGAGCTCCCTCCTGCCAAGCCCCCACCAGCACCCACCTTCTTGGCTCCCAGCTCAATGGGTGCAACACACTCGGGTGCGTTGTTGCGGATGTTGTTGACAAAGGTGGACACTGGGTGGAAAACAATGTTCTCCGTGGGCTTGATGAGTTTAACAGCTTCTTGGGTTGGCACTTCAGCAAAGTCCAGCCATTTTCTGATGGCTTCGTCTCCATCCAGGATGGCTGGCATCCTGAGGAATAAGACAGTTGGAGCCAATGCTCAGCAGCGATATATCACAGTGTGGCAGCAAAAGCCAGACTTGTAAGATAAGGAGCTTGCAGCTCAGGGTAAACAGGGAAAACTGAAGCAGCAGGATGCTCTTCTGCAAGGCAGAGTGCCTTCACTTCAGCCAGGTAGCTGATTTGCTGGAAGAGGCAGAGGGCTTGACTGCCAGGCCCCGGTCAGGCAGAGAGACGAGTTCCGGAAAGTGATCCAACTCCAACTGCCACCCACAGGGCACAAAGATGGTGATTTATGGAAAGGGCAGGAGCTGGTGACCCGAAAGGAGTCAGTAATGTAGCACTTTTCTCTGAGAGCAGGAGGAGGAGGCTGCACTCCATGCCTGCATGCTGCCAGACTGGCGTCTAAGGGGGCAGTTCTCCTCCCTCATCCCCCTCCACTCTGTAACCCCCTTGCCTGCTCTCACTTGCCTGTGATGGATGAAGCTCACATCCTTGGAGGCATCCACGGTGATGATGGTGTAAGTGTACAGCATTTCTCCTCCCGCTGGTGGCTCCCAGCAGTCAAAAATCCCAGCCATAGTGAGCAACCTCCATCCTTTCCATTCCTCATCTCCCTCCATCCCCTTGTCCTGCAGGAGAGAGGCCCCATTGTTCTGGTCAGTGCTGGCCCATGCACAGCCAAAGCAGCACAGATTTGCCAGTGCTGAGGCAGGTCAGTGACTCAGATCTGAGTCATGAACGGAAATTATCTGAGGCTTTCCAGGAGTCTTTCTACTGATTTGAGGTAATTCCAGGAGAGGTACCGGGACCCTCATCTTCCCACAGGCAAGCCAGTGTTCTCCTCTCCGTCTGAACATCCCACTGGTTCAGCCAAAGGAAAGAGGTAGTGAAACTCCCAGCCCAGTCCCCTGTGAACCACATTGCCCACCCATGCAAATATCCGGCACGTGGGGAGCAGTGACCGTGACGACGGGGACGCTGCGTCACCTTTTACAGCCTGGAGACCGCTGCGGTGGGGAGCGCCAGCCGCAGAGGGATGACAGAGCGCTGAGCCCACCGCAGAACACAGCCCTGCTGGGAAACAGACTCCCAGAGGTGGCACAGCGGGAGGGAAGTGGGCTTTCCCAGGCAGCTGGAGGGAGTGGGGGCCCAGAGCTGAGTGCAAGTGTTCAGACACAGCAAGGGACTCCATACCATGGCGTCCTTGGTCTGGGGGAAGTAAATGAAATACGGTTGCTTGCCCCCACTCTGCTGCTGCCACTCGTAGAAGCCATCTGCCAGGACCACGCAGCGCTTGCCTTTGAGGAGAGCACCCTGGGGAGAGACAGCACAAGTGAGAGGTGAACAGCAGCCTCAGGCAGCCTGCAATGGAGGACAGGGCTCCTGGAACCACCCAGCCCTCTCACTCCTTCCCAGGGCTTTCCTAAATTGCCCCTGGGATGCACAAATGCCACCACTTGTGCTGTGATGAGCTTTACCAGTAACTGCCTTTTCAGTTCTTCTGTTTTAGTGAAACCCCCAGCTTTGCAGTACAGGGACTTGCTCCCCTGTGCAAAGAGAAGTGGTGACCAGTACTCGCCCGGCAGATGTTTCAGCCCTGGTTTTGCTGACTACAAGATTTCTTCAAGAAGGACACAAAGGTGGCAGCAGCTCACCTTGTAGGAGGACTTGCTCAGCATGGTATCACTGCGGCAATTGGAGGTCTTGAACTGCAGTTTTGAGGGGTTGTCCTGCTTGAACCAGGAGGGAACCAGGCCCCAGCGCATGTCCATGAGGACCCGCTCGGAGGAGTCGGCATCCTTTTGAATGAGACAGAGAAACACCTCAGGTCAGAACCACATCACAGAGACCATGAGCGTCCCCACAGCTTGAGAGAGGTGCCTTGGAAAGTCCTGTGGAAGTGGCTTTGCTCCCTAAAAGAAGGGATCTGGCCAGCATCTCTGCCAAGAGACAAGCTGGGGCTCACTGCCCCTCCCCCACAAGCCATGCAGAAATAGCTACTAGTTATAACCCTCTGCATTTTCTTAACAGCCTTCCTGTAGGAATTAATCTTCAGTAGAAAGCACATGAATATTTTGCAGGAATAAAGAACTGTCTCTGGGAGGCTCACCCAACAATTCTCTGGAAGAATTAACACAGGTTCTTTTCCAGTGGAAATGGCTGGAGACATGAACTCCCCAGCTCTTGAGTAAACAGACATGTCAGGCTGGTGTCAAAGTCCTCAAAACCTCCCCTGACGACACCAAACACCCCAAAGGGGCAAAAGCCTCACTTTCATTTTAACAATGTGGTTTCTGCTGACCTGGTACACTTGCCCGGCTTGTGCTTTGCATATTACCTGCCTTCGGACAATGGAAACAGTTTGTGGCTTTCAATTCTCCCCCAACTTGCTCTCACTTTCTGCCCACATCTGCCACCCCCGGCAGAGCTGTCTGGGCCGTTTGCTCCCAAAGGACTGCAGCAGACAGACACGCGTAAACACCTACTGTAGGTGTGTGTATGCAGGGATGTGTATGTGCCCAGTTTTGTGAAGGCTTTCAGAGCCTCCCTCAGGGCAGGAGTGGCAAAAAGGGACACCCTACAGTGCACCAGCACCCCAACAACTTGAACAGCGATGGACAACTAAGCAAGTGTCTGCCTGTGACCTGTACCACACTCCCTGCCCCATATTCCTCTGCTCCATCAGCTCCATTGCCTACTCTCAGGGGGATGTGGAACCCCCAAAGCAGGAAAAGAGCACATGAGGGATGCCTGATGGCATTGCCCACGGCACTCCTGAGTGGTCCCACCTGATCACCTGTGCCAGTAACGGCTGCAAAGTGCAGCTGCCCCACCAGCTGGGGAGCGAGACCAGAGTGGGTCCAGATGGGGGTGTTCCGATTGAGCACACCCCGTTTCACCCCGCTGAACGCCAAAGCGCAGCAGTTGGCCGGGCAGCCTTTCTGTGTGGAACCAAACGAGCAGCACCAACAGCCGTAGAGGCTGCCCAGGTTGTCGGGGGGAGCTCGAGTGAGGCTTAAATTAGCCGGGACAACGGTCACCACAGGCGTACAGCTACTGTACCGCTCCGGAGACTTTTTTTTTTTCCTCTCTGCTCTCCCCTACTACCAATGCGACCTGGACACACGCAACAGCGTTACGAAATAAAATTTAAAAAAAAATGGCCTCAGGAAAGCCGATTAAAACCAGCAGAGCAATTACAAACATTTGGGAAAAAACTCTGGCAAGATTAAGCACTTATATACACATTTTTGCAGAAAACATAAACACTATGCTTGGAAGCACGGCACCGATTCCCCTCCTCCTTCTGAACATGTAAATATTAACAAGAAGCGACGTATTTGCAATTAGAAAATTCAATACCTGCCACGTACAGCAAAGCGAAACCAAACAAACCACGGCCGTTCAGACCTAGTCCCACACCCCTCGGGAGGCTCGGCCTCCTTCCCTCCGCTCCGATTTGAGCTGCAGGATGCCCAGCCCCCGCCCCCCGCCGCAGCCAGGATGCGGCCCTGCCGCCCGTGTGGCCGGTCCGCGAAGCGAGGGAGGAGGTACCTGGTGGAGGTGGCGGCGGGAGAGCAACACAGGGCCGCTGGACTGCGGGCCCTTGTTGTAGGAGGGCTGGTACCGCTCCCCCCGCACCCACTCGGGCTGGCGGTGCTGGCCGCGGCGGTCGCGGTAGGCGCAGGCCCGGCGGAGGTTGTCCGCGGCCAGGGAGCAGGCGGTGCGCCCGCACATCCCTCCGGCTCTGCGGGGCACCGGGCGCCGCGCTCCGCTCCGGCCCGCCCGCGGGGAGGGGCTGCGGCCGGGGGCAGGGCCGGCCCGCGCCGCGGAAACGCCGGTCCCGCCCCCGACACAGCCAGGAAGAGCCACAACACTGTTTTATTGGAACGACAGCGGGAGGAGGACAGCGAGCGGCGGTCACGACGCTCCGCTGCGGGGACAAAGCGCGGCGTAGCCAGAGCTTAAAAACATGGTGATTTTATAGACAGAGCCCCGAGTACAGCTGTACTGCAGAGAACACAAAAGCTGCTGTAGTGGCCGTGATCCCTATTCTGCTGCCAGAGAAAGAAGCATTGCCCGCGGGGGCTCGGCGTCAGGACAGTCCTGGGAAGGCGGGTTTATCCGACGGAGGCCATGATCACATCCACAGGGAGCTCCTCTGCGCTGCGGGCCGTGACCTGCATCGTCACCGTGTCCGTGAGAACGAGACGAGACCGCACCAGGACGTCATGGCCACCCCGGAACACACCTAGAGCGGAGAGGGGGAGGAAGGGATGAGCACGCTGCAGGCTGCTCTCCCCTGCAAGCCTGAAGATGAACACTACTGCCTAGCACAGGCAGGTTTCCCACAGATAATCCGATAAATCCTAGTACTGGGCCAGGACAGGCCCTAAAAGCAGTTCAGTTTCCATTCATTATAACATACCTGGGACTCCTGCTACTGTAAAACTCATGAACACAAAGTGTAAAATAAACTCCAGGTGAGAAGAGATCCAGGCATGTCTAAGAGCTCTGGTAATCATCTGTTCTGCTGGGCAAGGCTGCTGTCTTTCCCACACCAGACTTGTTCCAAAGCAGGATGCCACAGATCGTGAAGACAGCAAATTCCATCCAGCTAAGTTTGGGGCTGATCCCAGCATCCCCCAGGTCACAGCACCCTCCCTGATCCCAAGACCAGTTGCTCATGGCAGGAACAAGCCTCAAAATCCAACCCAGAGCACAATGGGCTCCATCAGAAACTCGTGTCCTGATTTTCAACAGGCAGCTCTGTGCAACCTCCCAGAGCTGCTCCTCAAGCAGAACCAAACCCCACAGCTCACCTGCCAGGTATAGTGTGTGAGAGTTCTTGTTATCTGGCACTTTATCCGACCGCTCGCAGGGCTGCATCCCCAGAAACTTCACAATATTGCTCACTGCCTCTGTTAGAAAAAATTTTAAAAATGGGCTCTGTGTCACAGACATCTTAACAGGGGCACAGAAAGAGCACCTAAAGGTGACTCAAGCCCTCCCTACATGTTAGAGTTCATGTTCCTTGTCCTGAGGGACACACATCATCGGTCAGAATCATGGTTTTGGAGGCCGCAAGGACCACAACGACAACACACAAAAAACCCCACCACCAGGGGAGAGTTCTGTTATCTGATGTAGCAACTGTGCAACAGAAAGAGGGTGAAGAAGACAAGGGCAGGAGAGTGCAGCATTTACTGCACAGCCCTGACAGCCTGCTCGCTTCTCTGGAGACATGGAAAGGAAGGAGATGTCTTGCAGGAGACACAGGTCTTCAGGAGAAATATGAAAAGGCCTCAGGGAGAGTATTTCAAACTCCAAGGGGCTGTTCAGGGGAGCACAGAGATGGTTACAGTACAAGGACACCCTGCTAAGGCATTGAAAGAACTGAGTTCTCACAGGTGTCTGAGTCAAAATAGAAGGACTGTTTAATACATGATGAAAGAGAAGAGAGTTTACCCCACCAGCCTGCCCACCAACCACATGTCTCCTGCTGTTTTAATTTTTTCTTACTGGTCTCAAGAAAAATGCTGGGAGTTCATAACTGAACTATAGTCTGCTTGGAAGAGTAAAGTGCAAGAGCAAAGCAAGATACTCTCTTGCCTCCACAATCCAGCCTGGTCTCCACTGGTCCCAAAAGACTCATTTGTTTTTTTGAAAACTGAACTAACTTACTATAACTCTAACTGTAGCTCCCTATTTAACAGCTGTAGTCTAAAGCTTGTGAAGGGTTTTTCCCCATTAGCCCTTCCGTGACAGATTTAAAGTGAGCCAGACTTGGCCTCTGGACTCTGCCTGCTGGAGGGAAAATAAGAGCTCTGCTGTGCTCACACACCCTTCCTTACCTTCAAGGGTTTTAACAGCAGATAAAGTAAAAGTCTCTTCCTTTTCAAACTCATCACCCACTTCATCCCAGGCTGCTCCAAAGTTTGGCTTCAGAACTCGCTGGATGTGATCAGCCACTGTTACCTCCAGGTCTTCAAGCTAGTGGTAGAAGAGGTTCAAGTGAAACATGAACACATCAAGTGAAACAGGTTCTTAACCCTGTTATCCTCAGAGTGAACTTTAGACTGGATTCCCTGAGATTGGGTGAATGCAGGAGACTGCCTCCACATCCACTTCTGGTTTGCTACTGAGCAACTGCTAGGCCTAAGAAAGGCACTGTGATGCCATTTCCAGGGCTTACAAACCAGGTTCCTGCTCTGAGCACAGCCCTTGACCTGAGAGAGGTCAAAGCACTGGACAAACAGCCAAAACAGAGGGAAAAACAGAAGCTTAGGAATAGCTGCTTGAGCATTTCCTTCCCTGAAATGCAGGTAAGCTTGCGTTTTGCCTTTCTGGCTTAAAATTTTGTAGGCTGGTAAAGTGAGACACTGTCAGATGTGTGCGATCACCTAACAGTGGCACCAGGATAGCTGAGCTGCTGCTGTGACTGCACCTGTGCAAGGCAGAACCAGGCTTGTCCCTCCGGAGTGTGTAATGAAGGGCAGTGCCCTGCAGGACATCAGCCTGCATTCATTCCAACAATTGCTGCAGGAAAGAATCTCCTCCTGATTCTAGTTGAAATACATGGAAGAGTTTGTTTAAGTATCACTCAAATGCCTTGGTGACTGGTAGAAAGCTGAGAGAAGGGTTAACCTTGCATGTTCCATTGAGAAAAACCCTCCCCACTCATTCTGGGAAGACAGTGACTCACTGCACAGCAGTGCCTCTAAATCAATTCACAGCAGTGACAGGCACTGCATAGAAAAGAGTCTCTGGAGCTAACAGGCCAAGCTGAGGCTGTGAACAACATCCCTTCCTCGCCAAGGAAGAGAGATGCTTCTGCAGCACTGCTGCTTTCAGCAGTGTCAGTGCTGGGGAGGGAAGAGCTCCACCTTTCCCAAAAAAAAGAACAAGGATGGCAACTTTACCATGCCACCAGAGGAGCAACTCATGGAGAACAAAAGATGCCCAAGAGCCCTCTGTCTCCACAACTCTGAGTGTGCCATTGCTGGAGCCCTTAGGGCAGAGTCAGCCAAACCTGGAGGATGCACCATGGACTCCCAAAACGTACATATCCTGCACAGTCAGGTGTCCATCTACAGTGCAACAGAAGAATACTCCAAATGAGACAAAGCAAGCTCCGCAAACTCCCATCTGCACCAGAGACACCAAGAGTTCCCTCTATGTGATGCTGCCCACTTCAGTGTCGATGGTCACATCATTGCTTGCAGGGATCCGAGTTCAGATCACAAACCCCATAAAATGACAGCAGTTTCCATGATCAGGTACATGCCCAGCTCCTTACCACATACTCATCCTCATAACCCTCGTCATCCGTTTCACCCGTGTTGGGATCACAGTCCTTGACAGTGAACTTCATCATGCAGCTGAACGTGCAGGCCACTGGAGACAAGAAAGCAAAGGCAAAGTTCGCATTACCACCATATCCACACTCCCCTGGCAGAGTGGGGCTGGGAGGTTTGGTGCAGCCAGGCTCTCTCTGTCACTGTCAGCAGCACAGGCTTGGCCACTGACCTAGAGAGAGCTCTCCAACAGTTTCTGTCTCTCAAGGACAAGCTATTTATTTATAATATTAAGCAAACAGTGATAAAGACAGGCTCATGATGGTTGTACAAGACCATAATCCTCAGATCAAGTGCCATTACAAATGAACCTCACATGTTCTGGGAATACTAACTAAACAAGTCCCACTAGCAACTTGTGAAGAGGCAAGATCCACATCTAGGGATTGGTTCATGTGCCTCTGAAATGAAAGCCCCTTGCACTGCAATACTGCAGCTCATTAATACCACTCGGCTGGGAGAGGAAGCGATGACTCATCTCTAGAAGATGGGTACTACTGAGTGAACAGCAGCAACACAACAGGAGAGCAGTTCCAGAGCACAAACCAGGGAGACCAAAGCACAGGTAAAGCCTGGTTCATGTTCTGGATAGTGGCAAACAGGGAGGGGGATGTTCAATTCAACCAGACTTCCCTGAAATTCTAGCAGTTTGTCTGAAAAACCCCTTTGCTACTCAGAGCATCTGGAAACACACAGCACTTTACAAGTACTCCCCATGTCTAACACAAAGAAAAGCTGAAGGACATGCCAGGGTGCATGAAAGACACTCATCTGCCAGCTCTCACAGCCTGACTTGGCAGTACTACAGCACAAGGGAACCAGCAAAGAAGGAAGGCTTGACAGCCCCCAAAACAGCAAAGACAAGTCATGCTCAGCATCACTCAGGGCTGCACCCACACACAGGCTATAAATATCTGGCTGGGATGCAAGGTAGAATGTGTGGGGATAAGCAATACAGGAAAAAAGAGTGCAGACTGTTTACCTGCTGTCGGATCCTCTTCAGACAATGCCACCAGTGTGTAGCAGGTACCCGGCTGGTTGTACACCAGGGTTTTGGCAGGTATGTAGCCAATGACCTCATACCCCTCTGTTGGCTCCATCTGCACTGTGACATTCTCCAGGATCTGATCATTCAGGGTGTTCGTGCAATCAAACTAAACAGGGAAGGCAAAAGCAGCAACAGCTTGAAGCTGCTCACTACTCACTGAAGAGCAGACTTAGCTTAGGCACAGTGGGAGCCTGGTGTCAGCCCGTGAACCCCCAGCTCTCTCTGTTTCCATGGTGCACCTCGCTATCAGCTGGCTCATTACAGAGTAACTTGACTAAAAAATGCTTATTTAAATGCTTTAGGGAAGAAACTAAAACCCTTTAGGGAAGTCCAGTGCTCCAGCAAATTATTTTTTTTAAGGAAACAAGAACTAAAATGAACCAGCACACGCCAATCCAAGGCCTGCCCTCTGCAATCCAGGCAGGATCACAAATTCAGTAAAGGCAGGGATGTGTCAGCTTCTGTGTCAGCCTGTTTCAGTTCACCAGTTAGTATGGAACTTTTTCCTCCCGTGTCCTAGACAGTCATTCCTGGGTTAATTCTTTGCTCTATGGAAATGCAAGTACTGTGTTGCCTATATTATCCCACTTGAAGCTACAGGGACACAGTGCCTTCACAGCAGATGGAAAGATGATCCTTTGCATGGCTCAAGCTAGGGACAGCTTGAGCAAGTTTCAGCAAGCTTGATGTTTTCAGCAAGTCTGAACTTGCTGACTGGACTTCATTCCAGCTGCAATGCCAAGTCTCTTACGTTCATACAATTGCATGTGGTAGATGGACAACATAAACAAAGGATGGACAACACAAACTGCTTACAAAGTCCTGTGAGGGCTGTGTAAGCAGTTCTGAGCTTTGAGGAAGGAGCTGGCTAAGGACAAAACACTGCTGCTCACAAGCTAGCAAAGGACTCGCTGTGCCTCGGACTCCCTGAGGCTCAGGCAAGGGGACTGGCACATCAATCCTAACATCTCACATGTAGCAGCAGGGTGGTACAGCCAAGGCCAGGATGTAGAAAAGAAAGCACCTGTGCTACAGGCTAACAAAACACAGCAGATGAAGAGCTCTCCCTCATTGGATCCCTTTCTTGGGCACCCTTTTCAGCTTCTCATATGTAGTAAGCTTCACTCTTTGGTGCCCAAACCACGTGTTTGGGGACTCTGAGGAAAGAACACAGCTCCCCTTGCCAACTGCTCTGTGAGAACAGCCCCATCTAGTGCTTGTTGGACTTGACTGTACATGTAAGCACTGCTTAGACACACACTCCCACCCTTATTAGTTTTCTTTGGGGTTCTGTTGCCATGGATCAGAAACTAAGCATTACTCGCTGCAGTGTCATGCTTTGAACACAGACTGTGGGTACCGCATCTCTGGAAGTGTTCAAGGCCAGGTTGGATGGAGTTCTGAGAAACCTGGTCTAGTGAATGATGTCCCTATCTATGGCAGGGGGATTGAAACTAGATTATCTTTAAAGTTACTTCCAACTCAGGCCATTCTGTGATTCTATGATATCCCTGAGGTATGTCTTCACAATGAAGCTCTTAGCCAGTCAGGAGCTTATTTTCCAAGAGTCTTCAGCACCATGCCCCATAGCTACCCACCTGGAACACCATGTGGTTGACAAAGGTGTGCTTGGTGCAACGAACCACATACTCTGTCTCCAGCTCTGTCAGGGCCACAGGCTCTGGGGAAGACTTGAAGAGTGGGCCCAGCCCCCGAAACTCTGGAATGGCCCCCAGTTGCTCTGAAATAGAGGACACAAATTACTGCCTTCCTCAAGACACAAGGAGGTGTGAGCAGTTTCAAACCCCTTGTTTCAGCTGCCAGAAGCTGCTACAGCAAGGAACTATCCATCAAATACCCATAAACATTCACTCATAGGAGTGAACAGTCGACCTTAAGTTGGGAGCCCATGTCACTCCCTGCAAGAAGGTGAGAAGAAGCCAAAGTGACTAAGGCAGGCTCAGCAAGAGGTGGCTACAGAGTTCTCACACATGGACATAGGAGAGGCCTTGCATCAGTTTACCTTGGAATATTTCTTGCCGTGTTGCTGCCACCTTCTCTGGCTGTTTCACTACAGCAACAGGGGCATTTTCTGCAAATAAAGAAGAAAAGAATCAAACAAAAACAAACCTGAAAGATTTGAAGGCAAAGAGTAAGAAATGACTAAATCAGAAAACAGATCAATGTCTGGAGAGGGATTTGACTAAGGAAAGGAAGGGAGTTCATTTCTCATTTGATAGAGACTAGACACCCGAATTTGGCTTCCTAAGCAGCTTTAGAACTGCAGCAGCTCCAGTGAGGATTGCCAACCATTACTATTATTAGCAGTTGGACTAAACTGAAATATTAATGTGGGAGCAACCAGATTTGCAGCCCTTAGTCTTTCCAGGAGATGTAATCCCACAAAATTCAAATAGGATGGAGCTCAGCAATTCCCAGCAAGCCCAATGCAGGGAATCACTAGCATTCAGGGGACCTGGTTCCTCACCTGCTCTTTGCTCGATGATAGGAGCTGTTGCCAAAGGAACAGATTTCAAGTCAAAGGGTTTCTCAGAGGGCTCCAGGGTGTACTGATGCAAAGCCCTCTCCAGGCCAGGGATGGACACCGCCAGCCCTGAAGACAGAAGAGACAGATCACTGAAACCACAACAATGCCAGGTCTTTAGTTTAACCCTTGTGAAACCAGGAAAGAGGTGCAGACTTGTTTTAAGGCCTTGATGCAGTACCATTCAGGATGTAGCCAGCATTGAGGGCCTTCTGCTTCTGCTCCAGAACATTCAGGTAGAAGGTGGCTCTGTCTCTCACTTCGTTGTCGTCATCCATCACACACCTGAGAGAAAAGTGGAAAACTTTCTTTAGAATCCACATGATTAAGACATATCACAGGGCCAGAAAAAACATGCCATAGGGGATATCCAGCACTCTCCTGGTAATTGTATTAGAAAAGCAACAATCTGCCACACATGGCTTCCGTCCACTTTGTGGTGCTGAATGCAGTGGTGATTCTATCACAGGATCACGGGTACTCCCTGCACCTTCTCAGACCCACAGCTAGAAGAGACTAGACAAGCTCTCAAGCACACAGGGTTTTTCACCCAGGATGTTGAGAAACTCTGAGGCAGAACTGACCTTTTCAGTAACACCAAGATACTGGGTAACATCTCCTCATTCTGAGCTCCAAACTTGGCCAGGGCACTTACAGCACCTTTAGCAAAAGTAATGAAAACACAATTAGAAAGCAAAGAAAACAGCTCAAGTGTTCTCCATTTCTTGGCCTTGATCAAATGCCATGTCAGAGATGCTATGCTAGTAAGACTGTGACTAGAAAGAAGTAGAAGTATTACAGTGAAGTGCCTGCAAACCTCTGTCTAGTTTCAGAGCCAGTGCATATTCCTTCCCATTTCTCAGCCACAGGCCACCTCTTCCATCAAGACTACTGCAGGATCTTTGCTGTATAAAACAACCTGCTCAGGCCTAGAGCAAATCATAACCCTCAAAAGCAGAGGCATTCATACACTGTGATTCCCTGAAGATCTTTCTTCAGGGCAGAGAGCTTTCCAGCTTTGTCACTTACCTGCCCGGACTTCTTCATGCTCCAGAACAACCCTGTTGTAGATGAAGCGAATGTATTTGGAGGGGTTGTTGGTTTTGGGCCCTTCCTGGCCCAAGAGGTGGAGGATACGAGTGGCAAGCACAGTGAACTCGCAGTCCTCAATGAATTCGCACAGGTGAGACAGGCCTGTCTCTTTGCTCTCTGAGTTCTCCTCAATAATGCTGATGATGCAGTCCACGATGGCTCTCTTGTATTCAAAGCCGCCCTGAGGAGCAAAAGGGAACTGCTCAGCTGGGAGTCTCAAAGTGTTTCAGAGACTCTGAGCTAGCCAGACAGGAACAACATTCCTTTGAAAAGGTCAGTCACACTCAGTGCTTTTTAATGTGTGTTTGAAAGGAGGAAGGCAGCAATTCTGCCCTCTCTTTTGACCCTCTTTACACCCAGAGAGCCAGCTAATATCCAAGCTTTCTTGCCAGCTCCCTTCAGAATGGCTCCACTGAAGGAAAAAACCCAAGCCTTAACCCTAGAGTAAGAGAATTCATCTGCCAGAAGGGTTTTTATCTCCATCAAAATTCTCTGCTGCTAGAATTAGTGCTTAAAAACAGGCGTATGGGAGGAGAAAAAGCCCAACCCTCTCCCCTTTAGCATTAGACATCTGAGGATGAATCACAAGAGAAACATATGAAGGATCATATCTGCCACAGCAGGATGCAGCAAATAGCTCCATTAGTGTGGGATGATAGGCAATCAATACCTCCCCAGGTACAGCCACAACCTGACATGCCAGTAATGCTTGGTTATCTTCAGATATTATTTACTAATGTCCTCAACACACACCAGGGGATTAAACTGCACGCTACCCTCTGCCAATTACATGCACAGTGCTGGCCATTTGGATCTTTCTGGAGCTACTTCGGATTAAAAAAAGCTTTAAAACAGAATGGTTTGAAGTACAAAACGACATTCAAAATTATACCATCCACCCACAGAAAATCTGGGAAAGGAGAATGGTCCATTTTTCACAGGAGCAAAATGAGATGCTCTGGTTTGTTTCCAGCTGAGAGTCTGTAATTGGCGAAAAGTGATGTCAGAGCAAGCAGTGGTGCCAGCTGTGCTGCAGGCATGTTTGCTCATTTAGAAACAGCCTCAGCAAACCTCTGTAAAGCTGTCTTTCTGCAATTTATGTCTGACTGAATGCAGAGAATGGTTATAGGTACTCGTGATCCCTTCACTGCCACAGCACAGGCACCAGAACAAAAGTGGTCCCATGTCATCAATAAATAGGTTGTTATTGAATCTGTGTGTACAAGACAAAACTTCTTGGAATTTGCTGTCAAAGTATAAAAGAAAGCTGGTTCAAATGTGAAATACACATGGACTGCCAACAGATCTGCTGTTGCTTGCATTTGCTTTGAGAGTTAATAAACCCCCAGAAAAAAAAAAATCACAGAACGATAACCACACTAAAAATATGCCTGGCAGTATGCTTATAACTATTGTGCACAGCTGGGCATTCCTGCACTTAGACTGCAAACCTTTTAGAGAGAGGCTTTCACTGCACAGCCTTATCAGTAAAAGCTTGACACTCACGGGGAGTACTGTTCATGCACACAAGCAAGGCACACATAGTTGTCCTGCAAACTTACCTCCTCCCGAAGCATAGTGAAGAGGAAGTTCATGAGGACGGAGTGTTTGCGAGGGTACTTCTGACACAGAGCGTTGATAGCCTGCACCACTACCACCTGCAGGAAAAGGGGGCAAGTAAAAAACAATTCTGTTTCACCACGCAGGAAAAAATAGCTGAACTGTATCAATTTTCTGCTTGTCTCCTTAGTCTGGAAATCATGTTTTTGTCTTTACTTATTCAACAAATGCAATTCCAGGCAGTACAATCCTAGGAATTGGGAGATTGATCTTTATGCACTGGCCAGCCCCTAAAGAAAGCCCACACCTACAGGAAAGAAGAAGGAGACTTGCTTCTCAGAAAGCATCTCCCCAGAAGACAGCACGTGACTTTGGAGCTGTAGGACTAAGGCATGGCTTAGGCAGCCAGCCTCAAATTATTTCTCCTCCCTGTAAATATTCTGCTGCTTCTGGAAGCAGCTCCATGCAGGTTTAGAGCATATACACAAACATGGACAAGGACCACGAGGTTTCTTCAGAAATCTGAGTGTCTCTCCTCCTCCCACTTCCTTACTTTGAACTCATCTGAGATTTCTGACATGAAAGAGGAGATCTGCTTCATGAGCCGGTCAATGCTGCTCTCACTGCCAGTTTTCAGCAGCGTGGTGATGGCCAGAGTGGCTATGCTGCGGTTGGAGTCTGTCACAAGGTTCTCCAGGTCCAGATTACAGGCAGTCACAGCAGATGGGTGCTTCATGGCGACCTGCAGCAACAAAGGAAGAAAAAAATCCCTCAACAGATACAAAAGGCCCAGCTGGCAAAACCCAGCAAAACTCACTCCTTCCCAAAGAAATAAGTAGTATAGACTGTACATGAGGGACACCTCAGACAAACACCTAATCTGGAGTTAAGGTAACAAACCCGTGTTTCCTGCAGAATTGCATCCCTTGCTGGAAGAGAAGCAGTAGTAATAAACAATCTCACTATTTTTAACTCTCTCATTCTCCTCTATATAGTAAGAAAAGAAAGCTATGAACTCCCAACAAAAATTCAGTCAGACTAGCTGTGCAAAACAGCTCTGTGGGCGGAAGCACAGCAGTTACCAGACGCTGCCATTCTGTTTTTCTTTTATAGTTTATAAAGGGAAGGGAAAAGCTGGAGCAAAGACTGCCACAGAGCAGGCAAGAAGCATCATCAAGGTTTGATCCCCATTTTATAAGGAGCTTTCTCACCATGGGAAGCACAGAATGGAAAGTAGTAACACTATGACCAGTGACATTCTAAGAGACCAGTGAAAATTATCAGGGATTTTTTTTTCCTTCTGTGGAGTGTTCTTTGAGGTTTTATTCCAGACAGAAAGCAATGAAATGTAAGGTTGTAGCACAAGACAGAAGTTATTCAGACAAAATCATCACATAATCTGGCCCCTTTTTTCTTCTGAAGTCTGCACCTCCCTGCACATGAGACACTATTGGAGGTCCCAAGAGACTGGCTCCTACCTTGTTGAGGGTACGGACGGCTGCGTATCTTAGTGCTGCTTTCGGGGAGCTGCAGAACAGCTGCAGAACTGCAAGGTGGGAAAACCAACAAAGGCAGATGATTAGGCACTCTATTATTGAGAAGCATTTCATACCTAAAGCAAGAGCTTCAGAGAAGAGACAGTTGCAAGCATAAGGTAACTAGAAACAAGCTCAAGAAGAAATTCTACCTTTAACAGATTCCTCCTTTCTTCTTGTCCCCTTTGCCTTTGTCACATCCCTGATGACAACTAATTCTTACCCACCTCCCTTTTCTTCCACAATGCTGCTACCCTCTGCTCTTTGTGAAAGCCAAAGCCATCACCTTGTCATCTTTTCTATTAAGTCAATTTGAACTGCTGTTCTCAATTTCTGCTCCCTTCCCAGAACTGACCCATGAAGTAACCCACACCTGAACACATCAGGAAATACCTTTACAAGAACAAAGCTATTCACACACACCACAGGCTCTCAGCAGCAGCATAACGCAATAACGGATACAGCAGAATAACAAGCCCGAAACTACATAAGGTCCTTGTTTCCTGGGGCAATCAGCAGCTGTCACCACTGCAGGCTCATAATTCCCACCCCACGGCCATAAGCACCACACTTACCCGAGACAGCCGGAGCCAACTCCTTGGCAGTGCAGTTGGGCAGGTTAACAATGGCAGATGCAGCTTCATACACCACCATCTCATGCTTGTTTCTTAGGCAGCTCTCAATGAAATCAAACAGGGGGCTATCACGGCTAAGGGACAAAAAAACCCACAAGCTTCAATTAAAGCAAAAGTACTAACACAAATTAAGAATTCAGCAGCAGAAATGGGCAGGTCCCATAGCCCATGGAAAGGTAAAAGCAGCCATAAACCTACTTTGTCCCCAGATTTTGCAGTGGTCATTATACTGTACTTCCAGCATGCTTGAAAGTCAGGCTGCCTTCTGAGAAGACACCCTCCGCCTTACAGGCTAAAGGGAACCTCTCTCAACTCTCACACAGTGAGAAATGACTGTACACACCACAACTCTTATTCACCAAGAAGCCACACTGCATATATGGTGGATAAACAATTCCAGAAGACAGAGAAAATGAAGCAGAACAAGGAACAGCTATGCAGAACAGCCCAGAGAAACAAGATAGTATTTGATGTGCAAGCAAGAATCACAGAAGCCATCTCAAAGCAACTATGAAGACATCCTGTATTTTCTCTGCTCGCTTTTACCCAACAATAAGAGGGTAGAAGCTGTGTGCTGCTCTTCAAAGGCAGAAATAATGAGATGGCAAGTGAGCCTGCAAGAGGAGATGGAAGCAGGACTAGGAAATTCTTTCAGCAGGGCAAAGGAGCCCGCTCACCTGCCAGCCTCCTCCTCCAGCAGTTTGCTGGCTATTCGGATCATCATGCAGTAGGCAAATGGGGACTTGAGGCCATGGCGTGTGAACTTGCTGAGCATCTTGTTGACTGCCAGGCGGTCGTTCTTCCGCACATGGTACAGCAAGCCCAGAGCATGATACTGTGCAGGGAAAGAGAATGTCACAAACCCACAGTGGGTTCTTTCCCCTTTTGTCCCCTCTGTCACCCAGAGGTGCCTGGCTGAGCTCCAGCAACTTGCTCCATTCCCAGTGGCTATTCCTCTGGTGGTGGTGGGTGTCCTACCTGCACCATGATATTGTCACTGGAAGCTGCCTCCTGAGCCTCGTTCACCCAGCGCTTTACCACATCATAACTGGTCTTCAGCAAGTGCTGGAAGGAGATGAAGCCACAACAACCCATGAGATAGGGATGGAGGAAGCTTTGGGAATTACAGCTTATATTAAGAGGCAGTGAGCTTTCCCTATGAGTGTGCTGGCTGCAGCAACTTATAGAAGAGCAAGGGATCAGCATGCAGAGACCTGGCCATAACAGCTGCGGCCTCAGGAGGTTGATGATCTCTTGCAAAGTTAGTGCCAGTCCCTCAGTTCACAAATACAGGAATAGCAACAAAACCCTGAAACTCCCAAGATGTCCAGTCCCACCACAGGAGACTGCTCCCCTGCTTGACTGTCCCTCAGGCCCCTGCTGCAGGGAGTACATACCAAGGAAGACACGAGAGCAGAGCTGGACACACTTGGCACCTTGTCAACAATCGCCTGCTTCATATAGCGCTCAATGGCCTGCAACATGGTACTCTGCAGGGAGAGGGAAACAACAGCTGATATGGGAAAGCTGTTAGGAGTGTGAAAGGGGATGCAAAGGCATGAAAAGCAGAGGGGAAGGTGAGACGGGGTAAAGTAGGAAAAAGTGAAGGGCACAGAGCTGCCCCATGGGAAAAGCAGCACTTACATCAGTGATCTGACAGAGTGCTCTCACAGCGGGGCCTCGGTAATTGTCATCCTTCCCAGTCATGTCTTTGGTTAAGCTGGGAAAACAGGAAGCTCTCAATACTGCATTCCTGAGCCAGGAGGTCTCAGGTGCACACACAGTGCACACAGAGCAGCAGGCAGCCAGCATCACAGCTGAATGCCAAGCAGGCAGCTGCAGGTCTCAGGCAAATCCCACTGGGGTGGGAAGGCAGGAGGAAAAGGTCAGTACTCAGGTCCCAAGCCCATCAACAAGTTGCATGGGCTCCTATTCACCAAGTGAGGCTGGAGCACACACACACATACCCCTGAGGCATTTGTCTTTCTTACTGCACACTCATTCCCGGCCTTTTCCCAGAGTCCTGTTCAGTGGAAACTATCTGTTAAGGGCCTGGAGCTCATCATATCGCAGCACTTGAGACTGGCTTCTGTCTCAGCCCTCCACAGACCCTGTACCCTCAGGCTCCTGACTCCCTGACAGGGCATTTCACTGGGATGATCAGCAATTCAGGAATGTCTCACAGAGGGAATTTTGTTCCCTGGTGAAGTCGTTTTCGATGCTGCTACAGGAGAAGTAAATCCTTGTCTACCTGTTGAAAGCCTTGGGATTTATGCCAGAATTCTTCAAAAAGTTTCAAGGCATTCAGACAGGAGTTAATGAAAAAGCCTTTGCAAAAGGGAAAAAACCAGCAGTGCTACCATATCATGTAACCAACAGACACTCCAAACACCCCTGGGCATGGGATATGGGGACACAGCACATTTTACATATGCCACTACTAGTTCAGTGTCTGTATTTTAATGGTCTTTTATAAAGGAAGACTTTTTCCTCACCAAGGGCATTCCCCATCATCAGCCTGCTTAGGGACTACAGTTATCTTCAAGAAGCTGGACAAACATTACTGAAGAACATGTCAATATTACAGCAAGAAAAGTGAAGTGACTGACCTGCTAGTAACAATGATCACATCTTCTGCAATAGAAGACATCTCTTTGATAGTCAGGTAACACATCCTGCGAAGTGTTGGCTGGCAAGGAAATAAGCAAGAATGACATCAGCTGAGATGATCCCAGACAGGAAGGGATCTCAGTTTTCCCTGCTTACATAATTTTATTGTGAAGATCACAAGAACATGATATCTTCAGAGAACCTCATTCCCTGAGTGTAAAAGATGTACAAAATACATATTGGTTAACAAAACACCTCTTCCTCTTCTAAATCCCTCGGTCTTAGGGTGAGGCCACAGAGATACCAGATTTAGCTGGATCTACAGTTTTATCTTCCACTTATCATTCACATGAACGAGGAGAAAACCTTGAAACCATTTGCTGGTTTGCTGGCTGAAAGCCTTGTGTTGCTTCAAAAGCAAGAAAGCAAACAATTTATATTCCCGAGTCTGGGGATTTCTACACTGGTCTCATGACTTTAAGGCCTTGCAGTTTTGGGGACAACTAATGACAGTGCTACTGCTGTGGGTAGGCACTAACTCCCAGCCTCCTCCAGGACACACAACTGTTGACTCGCAGCAGGATCTTTTAATGCTGACACAAAGCACAGTAAATTCCACCTGCCTACCACAATATCAAGAGTTAAACAGCAATTCAGAGCGAGCAATCTCTGCCTCAAGAGCAGAGCATACTTCAGTTAAGCTGCTACAAAATCTGAGAAGGGCTAGAAAGCTGATCACCATTTCTAAACTTTCATCCTACTCTTCCCACTCCGATCAGGTAGCTTCAGACAAGACAGAAAAGCTGATTGTATAAAAATGCATATCTCAAGGGACAACTTATGCCACCAGGTAAATACAGAAAACAAAAGGCAGACTTACATCATTGGACTGAAACAGCTTGGTCATAGCAAAGAAGGATTCAGTAGCTTCCATGACGCCAAGGTGCTCCCCCTAATTGTTTAGAAAGAAGAAAGGAAATTCCAGTTAATACAACCAGCTTTGGGCCTGATGCACATGTCTGTATAGATGTACATTTTCTCTCTCTTACCTGGTTTATGAGATACAGGATCTTGGTGAGGATATGAGCACATTTTCGTGGGTTTATGGGAGTCTCATTAAACAGTCGAGCCTGGAAACAAAGCACAGACAAGGACTGACACCAACAGCCCCTTGCAAACACTGTCCTGCCTAGTCTTGGCCAGTGATAGAAACAACACATTGTGAGTGAGGTATGGCAAGATCCTTAATGACACTGGATCAGATTTCCCCTTAATTCCTGTTAAACATGGACCCTTTAAATGGTTGGTTTTGCAATCTGGGATTACAAATCCAAGAGCAATAAAGGTTTAAAGGCCAAATCCTCATCACACTTTCACCCACACAGGTCTGGATTGTGTGCTAGCTAACACACAACTCTTCCAACAGACGAAATTGAGCTCGCTGAGGCTACAGGAGCCAACACTGTTCCCAACATCACAAGCAAACAGAGAATGCTGAAACAAAAGGGGCTGGGGATCGAGATGTTCACCTGCTCTTGAACAGAATGGCATTTCTTCAGAGAAAATTCATAGGCTATTTACTAACCACTCACACCCCTCTCATTAATTGTGTCATCCACAAGACATTTGGGGTGTCCAAAGCAAATTTCCCAATCTTTCTGGTTTAGGATGAGCTTTCCCAGATAATTTTATTCCTTTTATTACTATTTATAGTTCACAGTCTTTAATTTGTTACAGAGACCATTTCAACCTTCTCCCTTCATCTGTCCAATAATAAATTAAGAACTGTTGCCCATTTCTTTCAGAGCAAGCAGGACTGTAATAAATCCTCATTTCCTTGCTGAAGTTCTCCAGTGACCTACTCAAGAGAGGGAGAGATTCTATCCAGAGTGGGATACACAGAGGAGATGGTCTGAAGACTTACCTCTTGCAAGACTGCACTCTTCTCCAGGTGCTGGAATGGGTTGGAACTCCCACCTGCAAAACAAAGAGAGTAAAAGTCTCTCCAGGGATAGTGCCATGGGAAAGCAGCTTTCTAACCATGCCCATACTTGAAGAACAGTCTGAGCATTTTGGGGTGATTTTTTCATGAACACTAAGCAATCAGAGCACCCTCTTTGAAGTAATATTAATTGTATGTCTTCATGGCAGTCAGGGAAAGCAGAGCAGACCGGACATTCTTCAATTTGTCGTCCCTTCCAGAAGTCACTGACTGTGAGCTGAGGTAGACTGATTAGCTGTAAAATAATTGTGCTCCACTGTATCCCCAAAGACCTATTTCCATCCCTGGGCTGGGAGCTTGCTGGTAGTTAGAGCATCAGTAGGACAGCCTAGAAACAAAAGCTTAGACAGAAAGAGGTATCGCTTGCCAGACTGGTGAGTCAGGAGTGATTTATCCCTCCCATATAAACCAATCGAGAATCCACCAGTAAAGTATTTTTGGCTCTATCACTAATTAAGAGAACAAGACAGCAGACTAGATAGGTTGGGCACAAAGTAACTTTCACTGTTCCATTTAATAAAGTAAATTATCCTAAATAATTAAAATGCCCAGCAATTAAGGATGAAATAATCAAAGGGAAAAGCACTATCATTCTGCATGGTCTCTGTTAGATTGCTTCCCAAGCATTTGTGAGCTGCAGCTTTTCAAAAGCTGCTAGTTATTGATAAGCAGGTTTTAATAAGTACCTATGTTCAGCATGGCCCTGGGACAAAATGCAGCCTTTTTCAGGGTTGTTCCAGTGTTTGTTTCAAAGCCTGATCCACTAGAAAGAACATCTCCCGGGCCCAAATCTGACCTGACCCAAGCCTGGAGCATCCTAGGCTGGTGCCAGGAGCCCTTTCTAGAGTATGCCTTACACATAAAAGCAAACACATCTGCACTCTGGCTCCTTCCTGGTTCATAAACTGCCCTCCTCTGCCTCAGGAGAAGTTTGCAAAGGCAGTAGGTGGCTGAACAAAGCACAGACACTTATGTGAGGTTGAGGAGGTAGAAGAAAACAAGGAGAATGAGAAAAGATGTCTCTAGCATGAATATGAACCAGTTCTAGTACAAGCATGCGAATGTGTTCCAAAAAACCTGTCCAGCAGCCCAGTATTCCCATGGTCCAGCATGTCTACAATCCTTAGATCAGCCATGAACAATGCAGCATCACCTCTTCATCTTTCATAGCACCAAGGCTCTTGAAATACATTGTACATGGGGTCTCAGTCCTCACAGCAACCGTGCCAAAGTTTTATTCCATAGAGAGGGAGAAAGATGCAGGGAGGGCAGAGGTTGTGTGTTCATAAAGCTCCTAATATTGGATAACTAACAACAATTTATTCTGATTTGTAGAGAAACATGATTCCATGCCCAAAATAATGTGTCAAAGGGAGTGGGAGCAGCTCATCCAAGGCTAGCTAAACCATCCATGGAAAGCAAGGACACAGAAGTCAATTAACTGGATACTTGCATCTCCTGCCAGCCCTAGCCATAGGAAACGTCAATACCTTGATGGGTGTGGCAGGTGCAAATGAAGAACAACCCCCCAAATTAACACCAAGAGCAATTCCCCTCCAACAACTGCCTCACTAAATTCTATGCTTATCAAGACATCACTGGAGGCTTTGGACAAGGGAAACAAGGGCAAAGCATTTAATGCACATTAATATAAAAAGCAAGCACAGTGACACAGAACAATCACCAAGATTTAAGCTGAATCAATTTGTTTCAGGACACAGTGATTTGTTATGCAGAGCAAGCTGTGGAGAAAGTTTCATAGGAAGATGAAAAAGATGCCACAAGGCTCAACCATGAAAGGAAACCCTATCTTATGAAATATAGCTTCCACCTGAATTACAAACCACATAAAACAACAACCTCTTCCTTACTAATTGGCCTAAAGTTTTAAAAAGTCAGGGAACTTCGTGTTCCCTTGGTGCTCTCAGATTTTCTGATCCACTGAGAGTAGCAGTGATGGTGTTGGAAGACCCATGTGTCAGAAAAAGTACCAGAAACTATGGACTGGATTCTACCTGGCCTTAGCACCTGGTTCGAGAGCTGGGCAACTGTGAACAGGGCTAATAGACTCAATATTTAGTCTCAGCCTCTGCACCTGGTGATGTGGCAGGTAACCTCATTGTGCTGTGCCGATGCAACCAATTCAGCCTTTGGGTGCAGCTGCGAGAAGGCGGCAGCAGACTGTTTTAGCGCTCCCATAGTGCTCCCTTAGTGCTTCCAATGCGCTGGGGGCACACGAGACAGTCCCCGCTGCCAAGATGGCACCGAGCCTCTCCTCACAGCTCCCTTGGGGGTCTCCCCCTCACATCTGCCCTCGTACCCACAGGAGGGGTTCCCCCCTCACAGCTCCCCTCATTTCCACCGGAGGGGTCCCCCCTCGCGGCTCCCCCGGTGTCCAGGGAGGGGTCCCCCCTCACCAATCCCCTCCGTTTCCACGGGGGGAGGATCTCTCCCTCAGGGGAGGGGTCTCTCCCCTCACAGCGCCCCCGGCCTCCCCTCACCCGACTCCTCGTCCTTCTTGTCGAACTTCTTCAGCATGGTGCTGCAGAGTGGCCCGTCGCTGCGGCCCTCCCGTCCCGTACCAGTGGCAATCCCAGCCTAGATCCCGGTCCCAATCCTGGTCCCGGTCCCGGCAGTGCCCCCGCCCCTTCCTGCCCCCGCCCTTTCCTGCCAGCCTGTCACTGTCACCGTGGCCGCCGCACTGCGCAGGCGCGGGGCCGCCCCTGACGTGCGCAGGGCGTGGCGAGGGGCCGTGATTGACAGATGGGGCGGGGCTAATCGACAGAGACGCGGCCCGATTGGCTGGCTGGCTGGCGGGCGGGCGGGGGCGGGGCTGGGGCTGGGGTCGGGGTCAGCACTGGAGGGGCTCCGGGGTTGGGGCGGCGCTGGGGACACTGGGACGGGAGGGGACACTGGGAGGGGAGGGGTCACTGCAACACTGCTGGAGACACCGGGGCTGCGGAGGGCACTGGGGCTGGGGCAGGAGGCACCGGTGCCGGGAGAAGCACTGGTGATGGGGGGTGGCACTGGGATCCCCGAGCTGGGCGGGGGAGGGCACTGGGGAGATGAGCGGACACTAGGGGCAGAGGGTGCTGAAGCATGGGGGCACACCGGGCCTCGGGGAGGACAGATGGGACACTGGGGCAGGACAAGGAAAGGAGGAGATCTTGGCAGGCTCAACGCCCCAGGGACAAGTGGGGGTGGCAGGGGAGAACCCTATGCTGGGGATGGGCAGTTGTCACCCAGGCTGCCTGCTCTGGAGTGTCCCATTTGGATGCACCATCTCTGGAAGGTCCTTCTGTGACGCCTGTCCCCACTGCTACAGCCACCCTATCTGTACCCTGGACCACAAACTCCAGGTTCAGCCCCACAGCACACACCCAGTGGGTGCAGAGGGGTGTCCCAAGGGGCCAGCACTGCCCGGGCATCACCTGAGCCTCGGGTCAGGCAGGGACAGCAAAGTACCTGTTACCCACCTTACCACCTCACCCCAACCCACCATCTGCTGGCACGTCCCTTCCTGAAATCGGTCCCTCCCATGGAATGTGGGGTCACCCCAATTGCTTCTGCCCCTTTCCAAAGCCAGTGCCCACTCCAAGGTGAAAGGGCTCACTCACCCTGCAGCAGGTACTCTTCAAAGAGCATGGCTGTGTCCCCCACCAGCTCCAGTGGCCCCCCTGCAGGTGTCCCCCAGCCTGTGCCTCGCCCGCACCACCCTGTACTTTGCACGGGGCGGCCGCACTCTGCTCTGCACTGCTCTTATCTCCCAGCTGTGCTGAAAGCAGCAGCTCCAGTGGCACAACACGATGTCCCTGTTGGCCCAGAGCTGCTGTGGACTCCTTGGGCCAGGGGCTGCCTCTGCTGTTGGTGCAAAGCTTGACACCCTTCATTTGAAATTTAATGACTTCCAGTCACAGCATCTCTGGGGAAAGGGAACACAAAATGGGAGCGTAAAGGGGTGCAGAACCAGTATAAAGCACAACAAGTTTTGTTTGATGCTACATTTTATTGTGCACGCTCACTCAAAACTCCAGCTTTGAGGCTCGTCCAAGCTTTGTGGAGGATTTTGCGTGCTCCAGTCACCCAGAGAGAAGAAGCACACAGGAAAAGCTGCCTGTCTGGATGCAGCCTCTTTGGAGACACCTCAGCGGTGGATGAGCAGGGAGCAAAGCCAAGCATAGAAATCCCTGTAGTGCCTGGGGCTGGGACCAGCTGTGCTCCAGCACTGGCCAAGGTAAACCCAGCTGTATCTTCTCCAGTCGTGCTAGGGTGAGGGTTAATAAACCAAATCCTCCCATTGCTGCTGCTTGTGCCATGAGCACTGGGACCAGGGGGATGAGGTGCCATGCCCACAGTCCCTTGCAGACACACCGATGCTGCTCCACGCTTCCCTGCGCCTGTGCCCCGGGCAGCCCTGCTACATCCCAGCCCTGCTATATCCCAGACAGGCCAGTTTATCTCCTGCGCCCGAGGCGGGCCATCAGCTCGGCATTGGCAGCTGCCTTGGCCTGCAGCTCCTTCTCTCTGGCCAGGTCAAGCAGGATTTTCAGCAAGTGAGTGTGGACATCAAGTGACAGGGACACCTTCCTCCCCTTTTTCCTGGGAGCAGCTCTCTTGGTGGCTGGGCTCATTGGCCAGGCCAGTGCTTGTCTTTCTGATCTCTCTAGCAGTGGCAGGCTGGCTTTGTCTGGATGAGACCCTTCCCCAGAGCCATCGTCGCCCCTCCTCATTTTGGGGACACCTGGCAGCACCTTGTTATCACTGGTGGTTTCCTGCCTCATCAGCTTCCCTCCATCCACAGCTCGGGGGGCTGGCAGGAGCCGCTCATGGCTCGGTCCCTTCCAGGCTCTTGTCGGTGCTCCGAGGACCACCAGGAAGGTGAGCAGCATCCTGCCTTGCAGCGTGGCCGGGAGTGCCTGTAGGGAGCATGCGGCTGGTGCTGAACATCACCCCCACCACCCTGCAATGGCCCCACAGCCCCCCAGCAGGACACATCCCCAGCAGGTCACCCACAGAACCCCTCCAGTCCCTGCACCAGCTCATGGGGCTTCACCTTCCTTTCAGGAACCCTCCACTTTGATTTTAATGCTCTTGACCAGGGTGGGGAGTTTTGGGGAGGCTGAAGGATACATGGGAAGCAAATCACCTGGGTGTCCTTGTCCTTTCACATAGTCCCTGGCCAGATGCTGGCTGTGCCCTCAATTTCACACCCTTCAGCCCTTTGTCACCCAGGGGAGGAGACAATCCTGCTCCGGAGGGTGGCTGCTTCCCAATCCATTCCTGCTCTTTGGCCAGGGAAATGAAACATGCCCAGGGTTTCAGGGCTGGGCAGACTGTGGGGCTTTCTTCCTCCCACACCTTCCCTGGCAGATGCCATTGCCCACAGTGTTGCTGGGCTCTCTGGGGCAAAAGCCACCCACCAAGGAGGGACACGAGCCACTTGGCCTAAAATACACAGCATATTGATCGCAGCGGGATGACAAGGGCAGGAGTCTGGCCACATGTGGCGAGTTTTGTCAAGCCTCAGCAACTTTCTCCACCCTATCCCTCACCCTGGTCACAGGGAGTGCCTCAGGGATTGCAGGGTGCTGCAGGGTGGGGGTCAGGGTGCTGGAATGTGGGGTCAGAGCAGGTGTAGGGGCACTGCTGCACAAATCCTGCTGTATGGCTGTCTCTTCTCAAAATCAGTCACCCAGCACATTTGTCCAGCTGGAAGGGGAGCAGTGAAAGGTGTCCAACCTCCTGCAACATATCTCTGGGGTGAAACCCTTTGGAAAGTCCCAGAGTAGGCAGCCAGAGGCAGTTAACTCACTGTGAAGTGGGGAATTAAAAGCATCCAACCCCCTGTAACCCATCTCCCAGCTAAAAGCCCCTGAAAAGCACTGCCGAGGGCACAGCCTCACCATTTGCAGCAGGTCCTCGTCTCCTCGATGTTCAGGCAGTGCTCCTGGGGTGCAGGGACCACAAGCTGGGGATTTGCTCTGCTCCCTGCCAAGCACAAGCTCTTATCCTGTCCTAGCTCCACCTCTGACCCGCAGAGGGGGTGACGGTGACGGTGGGGGGTGGAAATGTTTTTAATACATTTTGCCTAACAGATGAAGTCATCCCGGGATGTGGGTGGGCGTGTGCCCCCTTGCAGCTCCACCAGCTGCATTCGGAGGGGATTCCGGGAACCTGGGACAGCTCAGTTGTAATTGTTTCATGTCTGACTTGCAAGATGTTTTTTCTCCATCTAATTAAACCTCCCGGCTCCTGTCAGGCTTGGTAATCACTTAAGAAAGGGCGAGAACACACATACCACTGCTGGCCAGTGACCATAGGCAGCTCCCTGGGCATTGTGCCTTGCAAGGCCCCTGGACATCTTCTGCTACCAGTTTGGCACTGTGTCCTGATACACTCCCTGGCCACATGGAGGACATATCTAGAGACATGTCACCTCCCTGCTGTGCCAAACCCAAGCACTGCTTTGGCCACTGGTTTGCAGGACACCTGTGGCTTGCAGCTCACCTTAATGCATTCCAATTGGGACACTACTGGTTTGCAGCCCACCTGCATCAGTCCAGTCTGGCCCAGCCCCTCTACCAGCTGCCCAAGGTGGGTAGCAGCCTGCAGGTATTGCTGTGGGGTGAGCCCCATATACAAGGGTTTTGCTCCAAAATTCCCCCCTTAGGGACTGTGGTAGCATCCCAAGGCTCTCAGGCTGGGTGGGCACCTGTGTGAGATGACTTGTGGGTACTCAGCCCAGTGGGCTGGCCAGGGCCAGGAGTCAGGGTGCCCAGGGTTCAGACCACTGGGGGTCTGCCCACCCCCATGGCCACAGGGTGACCCATCCTATGCCACCCTCCCCAGGATGGCAGGGAACAGAAATAATGCCAGCTCTGTTCCTCCTTCCAGAGACAGCCAGGAACTCACACCCAGTAGCCAAAATTAGCTGGCAGCACTGATTCACATAGTACATCACGCAGCACCACAGACCCACGTGCTGACACGTCAGGGCCTGGACAGGGGGTCATGGCCTGGCTTGCATCAGCTGGGCATGTGCTGGGCACAGGGATGGGGCACTGGGCTCCCTGGGAGGGCTGAGGAACCCCAGCCAGCACTGCCAGCAGTGGGCAGCTGGAAACGGCAGCCCAGCTGGGGTGGGCAGGAAGAGCTGTCCCCAAACTCCACAGGCATCTCCAGCAATGTGCCAAGAAGCGTGACATCTCCCTGTGAGCACAGCTTTAATACATACCCCCCCCCGCATTGGTACACATATACATTCACTGTATACAGATATACACAGAGAGCAGCGGTACGTGTGAGGGCCACAAAGCCCACCCAGCAGCCCCTGGGGCTCTGGGGCAGTGAGGGGCATGTCCCTACTCAGCCCTGGGGCTGGGGGAAGCAGGGGCTGTGACCCTGGCAGCTAACATCACTTTCACAAAGCCTTTGAGGGTAAGCATGGGTAAGCAGGAACCTCTTCTAACATAGCACCATCCTCAGGGTTTCCCTGACAGGCCTGGGGGTGCAGGTGAGACCCCCCGGATTAAAGACAGATGTGCTGCTGGCAGGCATGTGAGCTGGAGGGTAGCACATGTGAAGAGCCTCCAGTCTCCCCATAGGTCATTGCCAAACCATCACAGCCACAAAAGGGGAACTGGGCCCCAGTTGAGGTTAAGGTGAAAATTATTCAGATGGAGCTGATTGCAAGGTGGGGGTAAGGGATGTTGTGCAGGGAGGTGCTGCCTGGCACATGGATGCAGGCAGTTCTCCTGGCAGAGAGTGGGGAGCAGAGAGGGAGTTTGGGGGTCTGTGGGGGGCAGGAAAGGATACAAGGGTGTTATGTGAGGAGAGGGAGCCCCATTATGCCAAGTCTCAGCTCTGCTTCCAGAGAGAGGAAACAGAGCTAAGAACCGTTCCGTTGGCAACAAATAACTTAAAAATCAAACTGAGAACAGCCCAGGAATCCTCCATATGGGAAAAGGGGTTCAGAGCCTTGGTGGGAGGCAGTTTCCCATTTGATATAAATTTCACCTTAATGACAATAAACTGATATGAAATGAAAAACCCATGAGCAGCATAAAGACAGGTTAGAAATAGCACCAGGTTCCTGCTGGGGCTGGTGGGTACATGGCCCCTGCCACCACAGGCAGCCCAGCCCCAGCCGGGGAGGCAGCTGGGCCCTACTTCCAGGCAGCCCTGCCTGCCGAGACACCGCCTGCACCTACACCTTTGGCTGCCCTCCCACCTTGCTGCCGGCACTGCCGTGGGAATCTGTGGAGAGAAGCAAGGCGCTGTCAGAGCTGAGGTGGGGGACCAGCACGGTCCCCCCAGGTCTGCATTGCTGAGCCCACGGCACAGGGGATGCTGCTGGACCTGCCTTGCCGGTGGCTGTGCAAAGCCCTGCCTACCTGCCCCTGGGCGCTGCCCACAGTGCAGCTCACACTCCTCCTTGCTGTCGAAGCGGTTGAGGTTGCCCTGGCAGCCGCTGTAGATGAAGGGCCGGCACTCGGTGACTCTTTGGTTGTAGTACCAGCGCAGGGTGTAGTGCTGGCAGTCCCCCTCGTCCAGCGGCAGCCTGCAGGGCTTGGCTGTGGGGCAGACAGTGCTGGTGAGGGCAGGTAGGGGCTGGCAGCACACCAGCGGTGAAGGCTGCCAGACCCACTTGGCAGAAGAGGGGAAACCGCAGAAAGGCAAGGCAGGGGATGGCTCCCAGCTGACCATGGGAAGGGTTTGGCTGGAGGAAACATCTCTGTGCTCTACCCAAGTGCTGGAATTGAGGGCAGAAGACACCACTCTGGGCAAGGCTTCTCCCAGGGGCAGCCCTCAGCAAAGAGCTGGGAGGGAGGTGGCATGGGGACGTAATGGCCACAGCATCCCTTGGAAGGGTTGTGGATGGACTCTCCACATGCTGCTGCTGCTGCTGCTGCTGAGGCTTCCCTCATCTCCTGGGGGCTTTGGGATCCCTCCTGTGGCTCATGACCAGAGCACAGGAAACCTGCCAGGGCAGCAGGTCCCACCAGCCCAGTACACCACCTATCACTGCTGGTGAAGGCTTTGGTGAGGGGGATAGAGCACAAAGTCTGCGTGGTGTGGGCAGCACAGTAATAGAGAAGGTGCAACCCACCCAGGTAACAGCAAGAGGGCTGCAAATCCCAAATCCCCACAGACAGATGGCACAGGGACCCCCTGCCCAGCTGGATGCGAAGACACCACCGCAGCAAAACCTGGTTTCCCCCAGTGGCTTCACCCTCAGTTCCAGGTGAGAGCAGGGAAGCTCACCATCCACTCTGGGCTGCTCCAAGCTGTCTATCTCCAGGACCTCATCGTAGTCCTCCTCCTCTCCATCCAGGCTGTCGTACTCGAGGTCATCATTGTCGAGCATGATCTGCCTGTCCTGCCCTGGGAGACAGCACCACGCATGAGCAGTCCTCACCACGCGCATGGAGCACAGAAAAAGGGGGACAAGGACTAAAAGCACAGGGATGACACACCCTCCTCCTCCTCAGTGTGTGACAACTTGAGCACAGGGACTGTGTGAGCACTGCCAGCAGGGAACGGCTGGGTGGAGAAGGACTCTGTGAAGGGGACACAGGCATCAGGGAAGAGGCAAGGGAGTCTGGGGTGCTTTCACCTTATTTCCCAAGGGAAAACACCCCTTTCAGGTGTGGAGCAGTCCAGCACTGCCCCAACCCTGTTCTAGTCTGACAGGGTGCACGGACAGGAATGGATACCCCCTCCTCTCTCTGCACCACAGACCAGGGATGCCATGGGGGCTTCTAGAGGAGGGACAGGCAGAGGAGGCCCAGAGAGACAGCACCCACTTGGAGCCCAGCAGGACAGGAACAGGGGAGGGCACAGGAAGGCACACATGCCCATGCGTCCTGATCTTATAGGTCCTTCAGACTCTCCATCACCTGTTTGGTCATGCTGTCTCTCCTGGCGGACGATTCTTCCTCCTCCCTGGACAGAGTGTAAGCTGCTCCTGGCCTGGGCCCCCCAGCCTCCTTGGAAAGAAAGCACCCACCTCATCCCAGCCCACCCCCTCCCTCTGTGCCTCCAATCCTGCTCCTCCAGCCTACCCTCCCCTCCAGCACTGCTGACCCCTGCAAGACCCTTGCCCCAGTTCTGACACCCAAGCATAGATGGGGCACAGTTCCTGTGATCCCTTCAGTTGTGCAGACCCTGGCAGCACCCAGACCCCATTGGCACCATCCCGAGACAGCCGCCCCTGGGAATCCCTGTTGCACCATCACTTCTGCCAGACACCATCCCTTTTCCCTGTCTAGGGTCCTACTCTGATGCTGACCCTGACTGAAAGGGTCATGGAGGGTCCCAGACACCTCCAGCTCCCCAAAACCAGCGGCACACCTGGGTGCCAGGACTCCTTTGATGCCACACATGTGGGGCAGGGGGGTAGGAAAGAAGAGCTGCAACCTGAGTGCTCACGTGAATCCTGGTGCCGTGGGAAGTGGCCGCCGCAGGCTGTGGGAGAGACAGGATGGGGATCAGGGGCAGCGGGTCCAGACCCCCAGCCTCAGGGCAGCAGGGGGGATGCTTACCACAGTGCTGGCTCATCTCCTGCCTGACGAAGGCACGGATCTCCTCCTCCTGCCGGGCACATGAAGGAGCAATGGTCCCACATAGTAATGGGGGACGGTGCAATTAAAGAGGAGGAAAAACCCTTTTCCCAGGGCCCAGCAGAGCCCAAAGGTGAGGGCAGCCCCTCCATCAGTGCCAGTGGGATGGATCCAGCACCTCTTTCCACCACAGTGACCTGAGTGCCATGAGCCTATGGCTCCTGGCTTCTTACCGTCATGCCTGGCTCCCCTTTCTCCCCACGGAGCCCGTGGGCGCCAGGACTGCCCTGGGGACAGCAGAAAGGAGGTGGGAAGCTGGTCCCAGCTGGAGCTCGTCCAGGCAGGGCCAGGCACCCACACACTCACCTGCTCTCCTCTCTCACCAGGGATGCCAGGCACACCGCGCGCACCCGGCACTGACTGTCCAGGGGGGCCTCTCTCCCCCTGCAAAGGACACGTGCTCAGGATCTGGCTGGGGGGTCCTGGAGTCTCTCTGCTCTCCCCAGAACCACAGATTTGCTGTTTTCCCTACCCCAGCACCCCAGGGACACCAGTGCAGGTGGGGATGGGATGGGTCCAGCTCAACTCAAGGACAAGCAGGGTCCCAGACCCAACTCCCATCCCCTGGGCAGGGGGACACCAGGGAGGAACCCAAAGCCAGCAAGCTGGCAGGGCGGGACAGAGCTTGGACATGACTCCAGATGCCACCCACCCCTCACCCACTAAGGGGACTGGGCCCTCCCATCCTCACAGCTCCAGAGCAGGACCAGTCACCTGTGGTGAGGACTCACCTTCTGGCCCTGCATGCCCTCGGGACCTCGTGGGCCAACGCTCCCTGGGGGGCCGGGGGGGCCAGGGGCACCATCACTGCCCCGGGGACCAGGGCCACCAATAATACCCGGGGCACCCTGGAGGAGAGCAGAGGGTGAGGCCAGGGGTGTCAGAGCCCCAACTCCAGAGCAGATGCCATGGACATCCTCTGACCCCGCAGCTGGGCATCCCTGAAGAACCAACACTGGTGCCTTCTTGTAAAGAGCAGGGAATTGTTGTCATGCATTGTTTAGTGACATAATTTAGAGCAGTGCCAAGTAACTCTTCTAGGACTATCAGGCTCTGATATGCTTCCAACCAAGGCTGTATCCTTGTACAAGCAATATGGTGCAATGCATCCCATCCCTCTCCAGCCTGCTCACCCGGTCTCCTTTCTCCCCCTGGTCTCCTTTGGCTCCCTGCTGCCCGTCAAATCCCCGGTCACCCTGCAAAGAGGAAGGGACAGGCAGCAGGGGACAGACAGAGAGGGGCAGGCAGTGAGGGGATGGAGTGCCAGCGCAGCTTTTCCCAGCACTGCTTTAACATACCTTGGGTCCCATGAGCCCTTCCTTCCCAGGAATGCCTGGTGGTCCTGAGAGACCCAGCTCTCCCTAGGGGACAGAGCAGATGTCCATCAGCCACCAGTTGTGTGTTCCCATCTCACCCCAGTGTCAGTGCAGTGCTTACCGGCTCGCCTTTCCTCCCCAGCAGTCCTGAGCGCCCCGGGATCCCTGGCTCTCCCTACAGTGGGCAGGAGAGAGGCAGGGCGGTCAGTCCTTCACCCCTCAATGCTCACCCCAGAGCCACAGGCAGAGGAGGGGACCCCATGACCCTGTTGCAGGGTCAAGGTCTGGCCTCAGCCATCTCCCTGCTCCCGCTGGCTGACGGAGGGGATCCAAAGGGCCACAGCCTCCAGGCAACATCCAGGCACCTGCAGCACCCTACAGGTACCCACTCACCTTCTCGCCCTTGTCCCCATTGAGGCCACAGGCACCTTTCATGCCCCGGTCACCCTGCAAGGATGAGGAGGGAAGTCAGAGCCATGCCAAGCCAGCACAAGTCCTGGACAGGAGAGCACTGGCAGCCAGAGGCCAACCCACCTTGAGACCACGCATGCCCAGGGGTCCCATATCCCCCTTCTCTCCCCGGGCCCCGGGGATCCCATCGCGGCCAGGCTGACCCTGTGGGAGAGCACACAGCGTGACGAGGGTCTGCTCTTGCTCCACAGTGGGGTGCCAGAGGCACCAAGATGCAACTTCTCACCGGCTCGCCAGGCTCTCCCGGTGCTCCAACCTCTCCCTGGGGAAGGCAAAGGCACCAGTCAGTGCAGGCAAGGGGGATGGTGCCACCAGCATCCCCCAGCAGTGGGGCTGCCCAGCTCCGTACCTTCTGCCCGCCAGGGCCGCGTGCCCCAGGGAAGCCCATGGAGCCCTTCTCTCCTTGTTCACCCCTTGTCCCCTGCAAGCAGAAACCCAGATCAGCACAGGGCAGGAGGAAGGCTCCAGCCTCTGCATGGTCACAGCACAGCCATGGTCACCTCCAAGGCCAGGTCTGGCAGTTTTCTTTGCACCATGTCCCTGGTGCCTACTAGCACCAGCAATTAGGGCACAGGGCTGATGTCACACCCTGCTTCCTCTGTCCATTACTCTGTCAACAGCCCTCCATGATCCCCAGCCCAGCAGCTCCCAGCCCTGCACAAGTTCCCCCCAGCCCTGTACCTTCTCTCCGAGCATGCCTTGCTCCCCCTTGTCCCCCTTGTCCCCTTCTGTGCCCTTCAGGCCACGCTCTCCCTGAAAAGAAGGAAACACAGGGAGGGGTCAGGGAATGAGGAGAAGCTCAGACACACATCAGGGTGGGAAGGACAGATTCCCCTGGGGGCAGGGATCTGGGGGTCTGTAGGGTTGCTGAAGGAGAGGGGACAATATGCTCTCCAAAGGAGGGTCCCTCAGCAGGAAGAAGCTCCCCCAGCTCCTCGCAGAGGGACAGGGAGAATGGGGAGAGGTAGGATAGGGACAGCTCTTACCGGCTCCCCCTTGCTGCCCCGGGCTCCAGGCGGCCCCTCCACCACTACAGTATCGCCCTGTACGCCCAAAGCAGAGAGAGGTGGGGGTAAGCAGGGGGGCCAGGGCTGCTGCCTGCCTTCCCATTTTCCCCTGCCCCAAGAACTCACCTTGTCTCCTTTGGGTCCTGGGGCCCCAAGGTCCCCCTGTGAGGAAGGTGAGATGCTGCAAGGATGCACAGCAAGGAGCAGGTACCCCAATACCTGGAGGTGCATCATTCTCCCCCCAGCTCCTCAGCCCACAGAGTCCCTTACCTTGTCCCCACGCTCTCCCCGGTTCCCAGGCAAGCCCTGTGGGAGAGAAGAGAGGGCTGGTCAGGAAGGGGCCTGGATCAGGGTGCAGCTGGGGAGGGGGATTACTTACTGCTGGCCCACGATCCCCTTCTGGCCCTGGCCGCCCGTCTTCACCCTGTGAGAAGGAAGGGATGTGCGAAGGGGGTTTGGGGTGGGGGCACCCCAGCACCACCCCACCCCGGGGACACCTGCAGCTCTGGCTCAGAGTCCTGTCAGAGCTGGCACCGTGAGCTTTCCTGTCCCTGGCTGTGGGGACATGGGGGAACTGTGGCAGTACCTACCCGTGGTCCTGGGTCACCACGTTCGCCTCTGGCTCCTGGCAGCCCAGCCCCCGGAGCACCCTGCCAGGGGAAGGCAAGAACACATCCCCGTCCTCACTGCCCACAGCTCCTCCCAGCCCTGCCATGTGCCCCCCATGCCAGGGGACACTCCACAGTCCCCACCACCTCTCTGGGTGCCTGGTGCACAGGAGGTGCCCATATGCCACCATCCAGAGTGGGCTCAGCACCCTCAGGGGGGAGGTGGCTGCAGGGACACTCCACAAGAGAAGCAGCCTCCCACCTCTCATGCTATAGGGCTGCCCCTGGTCCTACCTTGTCACCCTTCAGGCCAGGGGCTCCTTGTATGCCCTAAAAGAAAAGAGAAGGGTGAGCAAGCCACGGGAGGAAGGCAATGCCAGACACCCTGCACAGCATCGCCGAGACTCCCAGTACCAAACACTCCAGCAAAGCCCCGCCCCAGGGGCCAGGGAGGTGCCGGCTGGGTCCCTGTCAGCCTGTCTGAGACAGCTGGGAAGCCAGGGCAGAGCCTACACCCCCAGGAATACTGTGGCACCATACTCACGGCCGGCCCTGGGGGGCCCACAGGTCCCGGTGGTCCAGCGGTGCCGTCTCTGCCTGGAAAGCCGATCAAACCCTGGCAGGGAAAAAGCAGGCAGTGGGCAGGGGCTGTGACTGGGAGGCAGTGTGGCTTACAGGCACCTCACTGACACTGCACAAGGGTCCAGGGTCACCAGGACCAGTGATGCCACATTCTGGTTGTAGTCTTTACCCTCTCTCCTGGGGGACCTGGAGGGCCCGGCTGTCCATTGTCCCCTCTCAGGCCTGGCTGTCCTGGCGTCCCAGCAATGCCTGCTAAGCCTGGGGGTCCTGGTAATCCTGGCAAGCCAGTGTCACCCTGAAGCAGGGAAGTAAAAGATGAGGCTCACAAAAACAGCTCCTCAGGAGAGTGCTTTTCTCTCGGCCAGCCAAGTTGGAGCATTACTGGGGCATTAGGGATGTGATCAGAGCCAGGGTGCCATGGGGACAGGGGTTACCTTCAAACCTGGAGGCCCATCCTGTCCTGGCGGTCCCCGTGTGCCAACACCCGGTGATCCCTGTGAGGTGGCAGAGAGCGTGTGGCGCATCACCTGGCTAGTGGGCACAGGGGTGCCAGGGCCACCGTGCCACCCAGAGCATCCCCCAGGGTGGGGATCCCCCTAGGTCAGGGGACACATACCTTCTCCCCTTTGGCTCCAGAGGATCCCTTGGCTCCCTGTGAAGACACCAAGCCCCCAGGAAGGCCTGGGCAGTAGGTGGCAAGGGCACAGATCCCAGCCCCTGCCAGCATCCACTGCCCCCAGTACCCACCCACTACCCCCATATGCCTCCTACTCACATCTTCCCCAGGATCTCCTGGCTCCCCAAACCTTCCTGGCTCTCCCTGGCAGGGGAAAACAAGGAAAAAACCAGATGTGTGGGATTATGAACTGGGGGAGCAGCTGCAGCTGGATCCCCACACTGTGGCCAAGCAGCCAGGGACGCCACAATCCCCCCCCACCAACCCCCAGGGCAGCGCTCACCTTCTCACCCTTGGGGCCTGGCAAGCCTCGGTCACCCTTGGAGCCCTGTTGGGGACAGCAGTATTAGGGAAAGGGGCAGCCACAGGGCTGGCTTGCCCCCCAGAAGGCAAGGGTGGTGGGAGGGGATGAGGTTAATGGTAGGGAAAGGTTAATGAGGGGAGATGAGGTTAATGGGGGTGTCAAGGTTTATGGGGTGACTCACGGGCTCTCCCAGCAGCACGCCCTCCAGCAGTGCCGGCTCACCCTGCAGGGACACATGGGTGCTCAGATGTGCCCACAGCGGATGCCAGTGCCCCTTTGACCCCTGCCCACCCCGGCCCTCACACCCTGGCTCCTTACCTTCTCTCCCTTGGCTCCAGGGGGACCAGCGATGGCCTGGGGCACAGAGGAGAGAGCGGGTAGGTGAGCAGGGCTGCATGGGGATGCTCCCCCTCATCCTGGCCAGGAACACTGGACATGGCAGCTCTGCACTCACCTGCCCTGGGACTCCAGCATCCCCTGGCTCTCCCTTGGGACCAGCAGGGCCCGAAGGTCCCGGTAAGCCCTGGCACAAGTGACACAGCCCTCAGCCTTAGCTGTGGACAACCCAGGCTGAGCTGTGTGGAGGTCCCACTGTGATGAGGCAGGGTGAGCATCAACGTACCATCTTCCCAGGCATTCCGGCCTCGCCGTCCTTCCCTGGCACGCCATCCCTGCCTGGCACACCTGGCTTCCCGCTCTCCCCCTGCAGGCAGTAAGAGTGGGGCTGGGGAATAGGGGTCCTACAGCCCCTCAGGCAGCCCCAAGCACCCACACTGATAGCAGCCAGATGAGGGGGACAACACACTCACCACTTGTCCCGGCAGTCCAGGGACACCCGGTGGGCCCTGCAATGGAGACCATGAGCAGAAATCAAGCACCATCCCAGGCACCAGGAACAGCCAAGCGGTGGGTTTGGGGTGTTGTAAATACCTACCCCTGGGCCAGGGGGGCCAAGAGGTCCTGGCAGACCCATGTTGCCCTGGGGGCCAGGCAAGCCCTGCAATGGAAACAGCCACATCAGAGAGGGGATGGCACAGCCAGGAGCTTGACTGCCCCTGTGGGAAGGTGCATTGGGGTGGGACTGGCTGACTTTGGAGAGGCTGGATGGTTTTGGGGGGGCAGGTGGGTACTGGCAGGGAGGATATGAGTACTCACACGGATGCTGGAGCCAGGTTCCCCTGGATCACCCTGTGAAGAACATGCTGCATCAGCCCAACCTCCCCAACCCATCAGCTACTCGTCACAGCCACATCTTCATACCTGGATCTGGGAGGAGGCCCAACCCAAATGTCCCTCTCTTCAGCCCAAAACTTCCTGAAATTTGGTCTTCCCTCCAGTTCCCAAATCTGGTAAGGCACCATTTTCCCTCTGCCAGGCTGCACAAGGCAATGTTGATGTGGATGTCAATGCCGATTCCTTACCTTGGAACCAGCTGGGCCCTGGGTCCCTGGTGGGCCAATGCTGCCCTGGAGGAGACAAGGGGTCGTTATGCGGCTGGTGCTTGCTGGTGGCATAGGACAGGGAAGGGGCAGCAGGGCCACTCAGTCCCAGCACTGTCATCCCACCTCAGCTCCCTGGGGGAATGCCCACCCTGGCTGACATTGCCCTTGTATGACAGTCCCCTGCCCATGGTGCAAGGTGACTCCTTACCGGAGGTCCTGGGGGTCCTGGGTCTCCCTGATTGCCCTGAAAGGAAGAAGAAATGGGATCACTTCAGAAATGTGTTTTTCTCAGTGGGAGCATGGGGTGTCCCCAGGGAGAGCAGACTCAGACGATGCCAGCTGCTCTTATAAGCACCAAGCACGACAAGCCTGGACAGGTCCTGCTAAGATGCAGGGGACCCAGCCCAGCAGCTGGGTGACCCCCATGGTTTCACCAAGCACTCATGGCCAGGAGCCCCCAGCTGTGTGCTGAGGTGGTGAGGCACAGGGACATGGGGGACACATAGACACCTACCGGGCGTCCCAGCACGCCAGGGAAACCTGGCAAGCCCTGCAAAGAACCACATCAGAGTCAGTGGACAAGAAGAAACCCACTGCACAGCCCCGCCTGCCCTGGGGATGCTCCACATTCCCAGTGTGTGGTACCCAGACAGGGCACTTATGGGGGGTAGTTGAGGGGAGAGACCCCCTAAAGCTCTGCAGGCCCTGCATGGGGTGCAGGGGGGAAGGAGGTGAATGAGGCAGAAACGCTCCTGCTGGTGCTGGTGGTAGCTTATGTGAGAGCACAGCACCTCCCCCAACACTAGCCTGCATCCCTCCACCATATCCCCACTCACCGGCTTCCCCTCAGGGCCTGCCAGCCCTCTCTCACCCGGGAGACCCTGGAGCAAAAGATGGAGACAGGTACGGGGTCAGTGCCAGGCAGGGTCCGGGGTCAGCGCCAGGCAGGGGAACAGTGCAGTACTCACTGGGACACCATCCCTGCCCTTCTCGCCAGGCTCCCCTCGGTCACCTCGTGAGCCACCTTCACCCTGCAGTGGGTACAGGCACAGGGCACAGGGTTGGTCCCCCTGGACTTCCCATGACCTCCCTGCTGACACCCAAAGAGTGGTGTACCCAGCAGTGCCCCCACCCAGGGCTTTGCTCCCTTTTGACATTGGAGACTTATAACCTCAGACCTTATCTCCTTTGGGTCCCCGCTCGCCCTCGGCTCCTGGCTCACCCTGTGTTGGGAAGAAGACATGTCATCAGCCCTTGCTGCCCCTCTGCCCCACCACCATGCTCAGTCCCAGCTCATGATGTTGCCCCAGCTCAGTTGCCTCAGTTGCCCTTCTCCTTTCAGACCAGCCACACACCTTCGCTCCCTTGGGTCCAATGGGGCCGCGTTCGCCTGGGAGGCCCATCAGGCTGCCCTCCACCACATCCGCCTGTGGGCAAGGCACAGTCAGGGCCAGCACCCAGGGGACCTCAGGAAGGTCCCCTCAGGGGCAAAGCCCTCCCCAAGCCCCTATGCCAAGGGACTGGACATGGCCATCCATCCCCAGGAGGGGCAGGCTGGCACCTTGATGATGGTCCCCAGCAGCAGCCATCACCTACCTTGGGCCCTGGGGGCCCTGGGGGTCCAGGCAAGCCATCCCTTCCCTGGGAAGGGTAGAGAAATAGGTTGAGTGTCAAAGGGCATGGGAGAGCAGAGCCATCCTGGTATGGCCACTCCTGGCCTCCACAGGGCATCCGCCTGCCCCACAGAGAGCCCTGCATCCCCACAAGAGGGGCACAACACAAGAGGGGATGGAGGGCACCATGTCCCCACCCCAGCTCACCTGCTCACCTCGGTCGCCCTTCTCGCCCCGGTCGCCCTGTGAAAACACCATGGTGGCTGTCACAGCACTGTCCCCAAGCCCCTAGACCAGGTCCCCCAGACTTCACCTCACACCTCCACACACACTCACCTTCTCGCCGGAGCGCCCGGACTCCCCCAGCTCCCCGGCTCGGCCCGGCACCCCGGGAATGCCTGGCTTGCCAGGCTCCCCTGGCTGCCCAGGCGGGCCCTCGGGACCCCGCTCACCCATGGCCCGGCCCATGGGGCCCTGGGGGCCGGGGGCACCTGGGTCCCCCTTGTCACCTTTGGGTCCTCGCTCGCCAGGGAAGCCCAAGGAGCCCTGCAAAACATAAGCTGCACTGCCAGAGCCAGACCTGAGGCTGTGAGTCCTCCCCAAGCACCCCAGGGCTGAGCCAGCTGCACGGTCCCCCCAGCCAGCCCAGAACACAGGAGTAGGGCAGAGTATCAGGGCTTGGCATCGTGCCTGGCTCCACTCACCTCTCGTCCTGGGGGCCCTCTTTCTCCTGGATCTCCCCTACTGCCCTTCTGGCCCCGCAGCCGCTCCGACACTGGCAGAAACGAGTCTGAGCTCCCATCATAGGCACCCGTGAGCTCCTTTAGGGATGAAACCTGGGAGGGAGGAGAGAGCCACTGGTCAGGGCATACGTGGAACCCAGCTGCGGCAGCACCCCACAGTCCTGCTAACCTGCCCTAAATTGCTCGGATCTCCCACCACCTCCCATGCCCTCTTCCTGCTGCCATGTGGCAGGAAAAAGCCCCAGCCTGACAGTCAGGAAATACATACCTTGATGCCAAGTGCTTCCAGGCTACGTTCAATGTTCTGCAATAAAAAGACATTAAAAACAAAGGTGTTAGTCTGTTCCCACCATGGGCGCTGTGGACAGTTCTCCATCCCAGCAGAGCAGGTCAGGGTAGGGACTCACCACTGTAGTCCCAGGGTCTCCACGTGCTCCAGGGTTGCCAGGTCGCCCCTAGGTTAACAGGAAAAGAGGGAATGAGAAGATGTAGAGAGGTGCAGCAAGAGGGGTGAGCAGTGTTCACCCTTAGTAGGTTTCAGAGTTAACACTTTGGTGCTGCCTGTGCAGAGGCTGTGGTTGTGAGTGGGGTGCTCACAGCTTGTCAGGCTCAGTGCTGGGTACTCACTGGCTCCCCTCGCAGTCCAGGCTCCCCTGGGTCCCCCTGAAACACAGCAAAGGGGTCAAGGGGAGCAGTCAGGCTGCCCAGCACCAACTGCAGCACCAGGGTCCAGCCCTGTCATCTTGGGGGCGGGGACTCCTGTCAGGGATTTATTCCCTCTGGCATGTGGTTCCCCCAGACCTTGGGAGACTGGGCAGCAGGAGCACCCTTACCTTTGGTCCAGCCACCCCACGGAGGCCTGGGGAGCCCTGGAAGACATGGAGGTGGTACAATAGCACTCAGCACCGGTGGACACAGGGCAGTGCCCTGAGGGAGCCATGGATGGGGGTTCTGCCTGCCTCAGAGCAGTCTGGACTCCAGAGTCTGGTGCTGAGTGGCACCGTCAGGTCAAGAACTACACACCTGGCCTGGGGGGCCAACCTGCCCTGGGACACCAGGAAGGCCGGGGGGGCCGAGGGGGCCTGGCACACCTCTGTCCCCCTGCTCGCCCTTGGCACCGTTGCGGCCCTGCCGAGAGAGCAGTATCACCCCAGAACCTGGGACCCAGGTCTGTCCCTGATGGGGACACTCCCCATCACCACACTCCTCTTTTGGCAGTACTCACCTCTCTGCCAGGTAGTCCTGTATCACCTTTGTCTCCCTAACCAGGAGAGAAAGGAGTTGGAGGGATACTGCCCCACCCACATGCCCCAAAATGGTGCTCCTGGTCCGAGCAGGGAGGAGCCATCAGGCTTGCGGGGATCACATGAGGACCACCACCTGTGGATCATCTCCTTACCTTTCTCCCATCCTCTCCTGGCGTCCCATCTTCTCCCTGGGGACAAGGCTGCCTGTCAGCACCCAACTCAGCCATCTCAGCATGGGTACAAACTGGGGGATGGCTCAGAGCATGGGGGTTCTTTGCCACATCCTCCCCTTGCCCGATGTTGTACTAGGATCACTATCCCTCAGCATCCTGGGAGAGCCCCAAAGTCAAGCCCTGCTTCCCCTACTCACATTCTTGCCATTCAGGCCAGGTTTGCCATCCTCACCGGGTTTGCCCTAGGAGGAAAAAAAAGGCAATGAGGGACCCCCCCAGGCTCTCCACCAGCCAGGGGCACCAGCAGCCAGGGGTGCCTGGGCCCCACTGGAGCCTCAAGGTGCAGGGAAGGGGGAGCTGGACACAGGGAAAGCCCCACCAGATGGATCCAGCTGGGATGCACAGAGGGCATAGGACAGGATGTGTCCCCAGGGTGCAGGATGGCTGGTACTTACAGGGACACCGGGTGGTCCCAGGGGACCCACAGGGCCAGGTGGTCCCTGCTCCCCACGCAGCCCAGGCAGCCCCTGCAGGGAAAGGAGATGGTGGGAGCACCAGGCAGCAGGGCACCCATCTGCCACAGCCAGCTCGGGGAGCAGGGAGTGTGACTGGCAGTGCCACTCTACTGGGGACAGGGGAGGGTCCTGCTGCACTGCCCTGCACCAGGAAGCATGGGACAGGACATTTGTCCCTTGCAAGTCTGATGGACCCAGCAGGAACACAACCCAAACCTGCCCTCTCCAGAGGTACTTACATCCCGGCCAGGATCTCCCTGCTTTCCCGGGTCCCCCTGCAGACAAGGAGGAGGTGAGGACAGGGACATTCCCATCCTGCCAAAGGCCCCCCACTCCAGAACATGCCTGGCCTGGAGCAGAGGGTGTCCAGGGGGACAGCTCCTCCTACCCCATCATCTCTTCTGTAGCACCCAGGGACAGACACTCCCCCCACCTTGGACCACACTCACCCGCAGCCCAGCAGGTCCTGGGGGCCCAGGTTTGCCTTCCAGCCCATTGCGGCCATCCAGCCCTGGTGGGCCACGGTCCCCCTGTAAGAGAGCAGGGCAGGACAGTTGGAGTTTGGGGGTGGGATGGGGATGTTGTGAGGCAGCCATCTTCCCCCAATCTCCTCACCTTCTCTCCTGGTAGGCCTCGGTCCCCAGGGTCACCCTAAGGGGCAGGAAGAGAAGTGAGCATCATCTTCCATTAACAGGAACTGCACAGGGCACAGGTCCCCCATTCAGACCCCCATGGGAAAGGGGACACTTACCCGTGTGCCGGGGGGGCCACGGGGGCCCTCTACTCCCTGCAAGAGAAAGACATGTTCAGCAGTGGGGCATGGGGGGAAAGCAGGGGATCCTGGGTGCTCAGCAGGCAGTCCCAGCACACAGGATCCCTGACTCTCGTGCAGAACATCACCCGTTGTGCTGTCCCAGTGCCTCCCACACCAGGCACCCAGCACCTACCCTCTCTCCAGGCACTCCAGGGGAGCCGGCATCACCCCGGGTGCCCTTCGCACCATCCTCACCAGGGTCCCCAGGGTCCCCCTGCCAGGGAAGGGCACAGAGGTCAGAGGGCACTGAGCTGCGCCAAGCCTGTGCCAGAGTACACAGTGCTTGTGCTCTGTGGTTTAGAGGCGGGATGATAGGAAAGGTCTCAAAATAAGAGGCACAGGCTGAAAAAGAGGTGATTGGGCTCAATGCAGCTCCCACTGGGGCCAGAATGTGGTTGCAGAAGAAAGGCACTTAGCAGCACTGCTGAGCCAGGAGCCAGCTCAGCCACAGTTGGGGACCACATGGCCACCCAGCACAGAGGACAATCTGTGGCCAAAACTGTCCTGAGCCTAAGCTGGGTTGTAAAAGCAGAATGTCCAGAGCACTGGGTGCTGCTGTGAGACCCCTGTGGGGCTGGGGAGCCAGGAGCACACCAGTTCCTTTGGAGATCTCAGCCCTACAAGGCCTCCTCCCAGCACAGAGCAGGAGTGTCAGCCCATGTGCCCCCGGACCCCATGTGCCTCTCAGTTGTGGTGCACATCAGCTGCACGTGACAGGGGCTGTTTTGGGCAGGAAGGGCTTGATGAACAATGATGCCAGTGCCCAGGCAGAGACCAGAGGACAGCAGAGCGTAGCCCACCACCAGAATCCCAGAGACTCACTCATTACCTTGTCACCCTTTTCCCCCACTCCTCCGAGCCCAACATCAACCTGTGGGGCAGAGAGGAGCTGTTGGAGCACACAGCTGGACACCAGCCCATGGGCAGGGAGAAGAGGGAGGCAGAACTTACAGTTCGTCCTGGGGGTCCAGGAGGCCCCTGAAGGAAGGGCAAGGGAAGCAGGTTAAGGGGAGCTGGCGCAGCCTGGGGGAGGGCAGAGCTGGCTCTGGGGTGGGGGGGCCACACGTGGCCCTGCATCACTCACCGGATCCCCACGGTCACCCTTGCTCCCTGGTGCTCCAGGGCTGCCCTGCAGGAAAGAGGGATGGAGTCAGAGGGGCAGGGAATGGTGGACCCATGGGATGTGGGTCCTATGGAGTGGTGGGTACCCCTGGGGTAAGGGTGGGTGTGGGGCAATGAGGTGTGAGGAGTGGTGAGCATCCATGGAGCAATGAATACATACAAGGGGGTACTCACATTCCTGCCTTCAGGTCCTGGGTCCCCCAAGTCACCCTTCTCCCCTGGGGGGCCACGGTAGCCGGGAAGGCCCTGGGTGGAGGGCAAAAGGAAGATGCGCATTAGCAGGAACCACCCCAAGGCCACGGATCTCTCGCCTGCCCCAGGGTGCCCAGCAGCCCTGCACTTACCCGCGGACCCCTGTCTCCAGGTTTGCCAGGCAGACCTGCTTCACCCTGTGGGAAAAGACGGGGTGAGTGGGGCGCAGGAGGGAGAGGGTGAGTGGGGCGCAGGAGGGAGAGGGGCAGTGGGAAGAGGGGCAGTGGTCCTGGGGACTCTCACTTACCGGGGTGCCTTCGTCACCTTTCTCTCCTCTCTCTCCCTGTGGCACAAGTCAGCAGGCACCAGCCAGGGGAGAAAAGCACAAGTCACCAGCATTGCCCTGCTCCCTGTCAGCCACCCCCTCCTCGGGGCCACAGTGCCCCATGGCCCCATGTCCCACACTACCTCCTTGCCTCGCATCCCGATCTGCCCTGGGGAACCTGCTCGGCCTGGCTCCCCCTTCTCCCCTGGCTCTCCTGGGTCACCCTAGGCAAGGAAAGGGGCAACAGTCAGAGCAGAGTGGGAGCAGCACAGGGGCTGCTGGGGTGGGAAGGAGCACAGCCTGCAGAAACAGCTCCTCCAGAATCAGGCAGACAGACAGACAGATGGATGGGCAGTGACATTACCTTTGGGCCACTCCTGCCTGTGAGGCCAACGATACCCTGGTTGTTGGAGAGGAAGAGTGTGTGTCACTGGGAACCTCGGTGACCCCTTGACAGGGGAGGAACCAGGCCCATGAGCTGGTGGCCCCAGGGTGCACCCAGACTCACCCGATCACCCTGCTCGCCTTTGGGGCCAGCTGGCCCAGGGATGCTCAGGCCAGGGGGACCCTAGACATGAAAGGATGTAGCATGGAGCAATGGCACAGGCACCATGAGTCTGGGGAGGGCTGTGCCATGTGCCCTGTGCTTCCTATCCTCAAGGCAGTACTCACACGAGCACCTTTATCGCCTGTGTCGCCCTTGGGGCCAGGAGGTCCTTCAGGTCCTGGGAAACCTCTGTCACCCTGGAGCAGACAAAATCAGCACCCCAAACCACCCATTTTTTCCCCACTGCAGCTGTGGACAACCAGGCCTGGGACCAGGATGAGCCCAACTGTGCAGCTGATTGCCCAACTGTGCAATCTCCCTCCCCAGCCCACGGCCATGCCCGGAGGCTGGAGAGCACAGCTGGGCCAAGGTTACCTTCTCTCCAACACCGACCACGCTGGGAGCCTGGGGGGGAAGCAGAGGAGATCTTGCTGGGCACTGCCCATGGCTCCCTGTTCTGGGGCTGGGGCAGGCAGAAGTGGCCCTGCTGGGCAGCATCACTTACTGGCTTGCCGGGTGGTCCTGGATCGCCCTGTGGAGAAATAGGTGTCACTGCCCACCCCTTCCCCAACAGACCCCTGCCACCCCACTGGGACCCCACTTTGCCCTCACCTTCTCCCCTCGGGGGCCAGATGGTCCTGGAGCTCCCTGTGGCAAGATTAGAGACCTCAGGGGGCTGGCAGTGCCTGGGAACATGCACCCAGGGCATGGCAGCTCCCAGCTCCACAGCACCACACCCACTACCCTGACTCACCTCTCTGCCCGATGGCCCTGGGCGCCCTGGGGCTCCTGTCTCACCCTGCAGGAGAGGAGAGAGGAAGGTCTCGTGGGCATCCTGCCACCCCCTGCCAGGGTGGCTGCTCCAGGGCAGAGTAGGCATCACTCCACCATGCCACAGTTGCCCCAGCACACCTACCTTCTCACCCTCGGGGCCTGGCACACCACGGTCTCCCTGCAGAGCAAAGCAGAGGAGGGTTTTAGGGAGCCTTCCTCCCTCTACGTCACTCTGCCCCCACCCCACACGCTACCCCAGAGCTCTTTGTGATTCAGCCCTGGATCCCATCCAAGACCACTGGGTTGTTACAGCAATCCCCAGGCACAGCCACCACCGGCTCTCAGGGACACCAGGACCTGCCAACGCTGGTCTGCTCTGGCACCATCTCACCTTCTCGCCCGTCTCTCCGAGCTCGCCTGGTGCCCCACGGTCTCCCTGGTGTAGGAGAAACACAGGGTCAGGGGCAGCAGGACCTTTGGGGGACATCCTGGGTAATGGCACAGAACCCAGAACCCTTTTCTCCCTGCCAAAGGCATGGCAAGACCGTCCCTCTGGTCCCTGCACCACTCACCTTCCTGCCCTGCTCCCCTGGTGGTCCCCGAGGGCCCTGAAAAGGAAGATGGAGACGTTGTCACCTTTGGTGTGACAAGGCAAATACCCAGGCTGTCCAAAACAGGAGCCCCCCAGTGTGCCCTCAGGGCTTGGCTCTTGGCATGGCCAGCTCCTGCCTGCCTTCTCTCAGGAAACTCACCCTGTCTCCTGGGTCCCCGGGACGGCCAGGTGACCCTGGGAAACCTTCTGTGCCATCACCCTAGGGATTAGGAAAGGCAACAGCCATGCTCATGACATAGGGATGCCCATGAGATGGGACTCCTTGCTGGAGAGTGGTGTGAGGTCCAGCCCCAGTGGGGAGCATCCCTGCCACCTTCTTACCTTCTCTCCTTTCAGGCCAGGGGGCCCAGCAGGTCCCCGAGGCCCGGGGTCCCCAGGTAGGCCCTGCAAGAGAGAACACCTCAGCCCCTGGAGATGCAACTCAGCCCTGGGCACACACAGCCACTGCAGCCCTGATCCCCTCTGCCAACCCTGTTGGCCTAGGGGCTGGACTCACTGGGGGTCCAGGCTCCCCTCGAGGCGCTGCCCCATCCACAAGTCCAGGTGGGCCCTGCAGAGACAAGGGTCAGCTCCTAAGTGGTTGCCCTGAGGGCTCAGTCCTCCCCAGCACCCTGAGGGGCTGCAGTGCCCTTGGACACTCAAGGAACCTCCATCCAGGAGGGCAGAGGAGTCAGGGAAATGCAGAGCCACTCACCCTTTCCCCTCGGTCACCCTTTTCTCCCTGCAAGGGCAAAAAAAGCAAGTAAGGGCAGTTCTGGGCTGTTCCCATGCCCTCCTTGAATAGAAGAGGAACATGCTGGGTAGAGCCCATCGTCAGTGGCATTAAGGTATGTGCATGCTATGTGCCTCTCCCCACACTGCCCTGTGCCAGCAACAGCTCATGCACAGGCAGAGCTGGTGGGGGGCACAGCCCATAAGCAGGGCCAGGAGGAGACCACAGAGGAGCAGCTCCAAGCTGCTGGCTGTTCCCCCATCCATCTGCCCACACATCCCCCCAGCAATCTCCTTGCAGCACAGGGAGGATGTACCTTCGCAAACTCTCCAGGAGGTCCTGGTAGCCCCATGGGTCCGAGTGGACCAGGGGGGCCTGGATCACCAAGGGGCCCCCGTGGGCCGGGGATTCCAGGCACGCCAGGGCTGCCCTGGAGGACAGAAGTGTTCCATCAGCTGAGGCTGTGGTGTGGGCTGAGGGTGCTGGCAGAGACCCCTTCACATCCGTATTCCCGCACCTACCGGCACACCTGGCTCCCCTTTCTGGCCTGGCAGTCCCTGTTCGCCATCTGTGATCACCCTGGGCTCTCCCTGCACAAGAAGGGGGAGGAAAAATCAGTGACTCCATATGCCTTCTTGTGGCCACAGTGCCAGAAGGCCAGGCGTCTGGCAGGGAGACGGGGAGACCCTGGGGCCAGGAGATGCCAGGCACCAAGATGTGCCCACCAGAGTCCCCAGTGCTCCCCAGGAATCCCTGTGGGGCAGTCCCCTGTCCATCACCTACCGGTTCACCTTTCTCCCCCTTTGGGCCAGTAGGTCCCATGGGCCCCCGTGTCCCCTGGGAAGGAAAGATGAGAATGAGGGGTGGTGTTGGGTGTGAGAAGGGCTGGGGAGGGCTGGGGCCATACTCACAGGATCCCCTCGAGGACCAGGGATGCCCTGGATGCCCTGGAAAACAACAGTTCAGGAGGTGAACCTGTCCCTGCCAGCCAGGGGAGTGATGATGGGATGAGATGGAATGGAATGGGGTGGCATGGCATGGGAACTTGAGCCAAAGCAAGGATAGACACTACACTTTGCCTGGGATACACACACAGGAGACAGCTGTGACCCTGCCAGCTATTGAGACTCCCCCAGCACAGGGAATAGGGAGGCAGAGGCTGGCTCAGGGAGCAGGCAGGATGATGGGAAGAGCCCATTGTGCAGCAGCAAACCCGAGGGACACCCTTACTCACTGGCTGTCCAGGTGATCCAGGATTCCCAGGGCGTCCAGGGCTTCCTGGTATCCCATCGGCTCCAGGGAATCCCTGCAGGACCGAGGAGCATCATGCCAGCACTGCCAGACTCGTTCAGTGCCCCAGGCAGTGCTGGTCCTGGCACTGCAAGCCCAGGGTAGCCCCAAGGCAGAGCTGGGTTCCAGGGTGCCTTTCCCCTCTGTGCTGAGCTGGGGTGTGGGGGAGCAGTGTGGGGCTGGACTGGGGTTCTTCAGCGGGATTTCCCCTTCAGCGTAGGTGTGGAGGAGAATGAAGGGACAAGGGGCAGTGAGAGACCCCATAGAGCAGATGACTGTGTCCAGGGGTCCTGGGGTGCCTAGGTGAGGGGCCAGAGGTACTCACCCTATCCCCCTTCTTGCCCAGACGCTCGGCGCTCTCTCCTGGTGGACCCTGTGGCCCTGGAGGTCCTGGAGGACCAGGAAGACCATGGCGACCCTGGAGACACAATGGAGAGGTCAGGCTGGGTGGCAGGTGGTGGTCAAGAGGTGTTGCCTGTCTACCCCTATAGCAAGGGCTGGACACGTCCTTGCCCCACACCCACCCACCAGCAGGATAAAGGAACAAGGGAATAGGAGGACATGGGGACCACGTCACTGCCCCCTCCAGGGAGCTGCCCCTCCATCAGGATATTACCGGCTGACCAGGGGGACCTGGTGGTCCCATACGTCCTTGCAGTCCCTGCAGAGACAAAGCCAGTGGTGAGCATCCCCTGTGAGCTGGTGTTAGCATGGTTTGGGGGATACAGACCCCCCAGAGCCACCAGCTGTTGGCAGGGGGGTCACCAAAGCACTCACTGCCTCACCGCGGTCTCCCTTCTCGCCCTGCAAGGGGACAGAGGGAAGGGGTGAGAGGCTGGCACCCTTGTACTTGACTCCCCACTGGGCTTCTGCCTTTGGCAACTGGGGGTCCCTGACCCATGCTGAGTGCCTGTGGCACAGCATGCCATGGCACAACGTGGGGAGGCTCACCTTGGGGCACTGCACAGTGCAGGGCTTTGGCTTCGGCTCTGGCTGGCAAGAAAAGACAAGCCTGTGTGAACCCAGGGATAGGAGAACCCCCAGGATTACTGGGACTGCTCCCCCTTCACACCCCCTGAGGTGCTCTGGCCCTTACCCTGGTGGAGATGATGGTGCAGAGGTCATCAGTGAGCTCTCCCTCCAGCTCTGCCAGGTCTCTGCCATGGTAGATGTACCGCGGGTCCTCACTGGTGACCACACGCCGAAGCTGCTCCCGGTCTGCCCCCTCCATGCCCACTGCCAGCACCTGGATCCCTGAGCCAAGAGCACCCTCAGCACCCCACAGAACTCCCTGCACACCCTGATGAGACCCCATTCATCCTCACCCCCAGCCTTGACATCCCTGGCCGCAGTGATGACATCATCCCCGGAGGGGCCATCAGCCAGAACCACCAGCACTGCTGGCACCCCGGGACGGCGCCCTGCGCCAGGACTCAGCAAGTAGGTCCTGGCAAAGGTGATGGCTGCACCTAGAGAGGGAGAATAAAGAAGGGACAGTCAGCAGGATCCCAGAAACCACTGCCCTAGCTCCTAGCGCCACCCCTCACCGATGGCGTTGCCGCTGGGCTCCTCGTAGCGCATGGTGCGGATCTGTTCCAGCACGGCAGGCAGGTCGCTGGAGCGGTTGAGGAGCAGCCAGGGCAGGCTGCGGTAGCTGTACGTGGCCAGGGCCACCTGTGAGGGTGCAGGGGAGTGGTGGGCATCACAGGCCACCCATGCCCCCCTGTGACCCCAGCGCTGTGGCAGCAGCCTACCTGTGTGCCCTCAGGGCCCAGGCGGCCCAGGGCAGACACGGTGTTGGAGAGGAGGGTGCGGACAGCGTCGGCACCTGAGGAGCTGTCGCGGGTGCCGTGTACCAAGAAGACCACGTCACCGTGGGCACCCCTGCAGACTGCAGGCAGGGAAGGGGTGAAGCCACCACCAGAGTGGAGACAAGCCCAGCCCACCCCTGCAGTGACCCCACGGTACCTGTGCGCTCAGTGACGGACACCTCGGCACCTGGTGCGCTCCCCAAGAGTGGGCGGAGGGTGAAGGTGTAGCGCTGGCCCAGGCGCAGCCCAGAGACCTGCTGGGAGCTGGCAGTGCTGGGCAGCGTCCGCCCCTTCTCCCCACCAGCTGCCACCCAGGGGACAGTCAGAGGGATCAGCAAGCCCCTGCGGGGATGCTGCCCACTGTCCCGGGGCCACCCACTTGTCTCACCTGCGGGAGGGCTCCAGGAAAGGACGTAGCCAGAGGCACCAGGGACTGGGGTCCAGGTGAGTGTCACCGAATCTCTCTGCACCTCTGTCACCCGCAGGATGGTGATGTGGCCTGGGGCAGCTACCAAGGAGGAGGAAAGAGTGTCCCGGCTTCATGGGCCAGCCCCCAACCTGCTCCCAGCTCCCTTCCCAGCCCAATGCTGGGCCAGCCCAGTCCCTGGGTGCCCCTCTAGGCTCAAGCCATGTGTCAGGGGGCTGATGCTGCCTTGGCCCCAGGCAGTTCCTCACCGGTGATGGCAGTGACAGTAGCTGGCTCACTCTCCCGGCTGCCAGCCAGGCTGGTGATGCTGATGTGGTAGCGCTGGCCTGGCTCCAGCCCCGACAGGTCATAGGTGCTGGAGGTGGCTGGGAGCAGCTGGCTGCGCTGAGGCCCCCCTGGCAGGGGCAGAGAGGGGTGAGAGAGTGTGGGTGGGGGCTGGCAGGGATGAAGAGGTGCCAGCTGACCATGCTTACCTTCAGCCAGGCGCCAGAGCAGGCGATACCCTGTGCTGCCAGCCACTGGCACCCAGGTCAGGCGCAGGCGGTGCTCCGAGGCCTCTGTCACCTGGAAACCACTGACAGAGCGCAGGGGGACTGCCTCCGCTGTGGGGCAGAGGGGCAGGTGTTAGGGACAGGAGTGCCCAGTGCCACCCAGGGGTGCTGCCCCCTGCCCCAGCACTCACGGGTGGTGACGACAATGGAGACAGGGTTGCCCTCCCGGTTGCCAATGAGTGCTGTCACCTTCACAGTGTAGGAAACGCCTCCCTCCAGGTCAGGGATGTCAAAGGAGTTGATGTGGCCAGGAACTCGCCGGCTATTCTCCGAACCCCCTGCCAAGGACTGTGGCATCAGGCCCCCCACCCTACTGCCCTCACAGCCTGTCCCCATCCCCGTCCCACAGTACCGTCCCTGCGGCTCCACACCACGCGGTAGGCAGTGGCTCCCGGCACACCGACCCAGGTAATACGGGCAACGTTGCTCCTGGATGCCTGCACCTCCAGCTGGGTCACCTTCCCCACCTGCTCAGGCACTGTGACACCAAGAGGGCCATTGTCACCCAGGTTCACAGCAAATAGCACCAGACAGCACTGTCAGGCAGGGGTCACCTCACCTATCCGTCCCGTGGCAGTGACAGGGCTGCCCTCACGGCCATCCACGATGGCTGAGACACTGATGGTGTAGACAATGTTGGCATGCAGCCCCTCGATGGTGAAGGTGGTGGGGTCAGCAGGGAGGAAGCGGGATTTCTTCAGACCTAAGACAGATGGCTGGGATAGGAAGGACTCCAGCACTGCTACCACAGCATCCCATGGTCCACACACTCACCGTCACTGCCTTGCCATGTCAGTAGGTAGCCCCCGGCGCCTGGCACCCCTCGCCAGGTGACTCGCAACTGGCTGGGACCGGCCTCCATCACCCGCAGCTCCGAAATGCTGCCCACCTCTGGATACTCTGCACCATCCCACAGCACCACAGCATCACCTTGGGGAGTCCAAAGGACCCCACAGCCACGCTGCCATCCCAAGGGGTTGTAGGAGGATAGAGAAAACATGCATGCTAGAGTGGGAACATGCAGTACCAGGACTCCTGGTGCCAAACCCTGAGGTGGACTTACTGAGGCGGACAGTGAGCGTGGCAGCATTGCCCTCCCGACTGCCTGCCAGCGCCGAGACACGCACCAGGTAGGTGATGCCCTCCCGGAGGTCACCAAGCTCCAGCCCCGTCTGGCTGCCTGGGATGCGCCTTGTCCTCTCTGTACCATCTGCCAGGAGCAGGGCAGTGCGGTCACTCGGCGTCAGCTGGCCAGGATCCCCCAGGTGCCACCCATGCCTCTGCCCACAGACTCACCCTGGTTGTTGCGCACCACCACTTTGTACTCGGTGGCACCGGGGACACCGGTCCAGCTCAGCCGTACCCACCTGCCTGATTCTTCAACGAGCCGCAGGTCTGACACAGCACCTACGGGTGCCTCCACGCCTGTGAGGGGACACGTGAGGCAGGGCTGGATTGGTGCAGCCTGGACAGCAAAGCCCCCATACTCATCCTGGGCTGTGACCAGACAGCTGAGGCGTCTCATGGCCAAGGCAGTCCTCAGCCTGAGCAATACCACGTGGGACATCCCTCCATGGCAAAGGATTGCAATGGTGGGGGACAACCCAGGGGACCCACAGCAGCACTCACCTGTCTGAAAGGTGGTGACAGGGGTGGCCACCTCCCCACCATCGTAGAGCGTGTAGAGGGTGATGCGGTACTCAGTGCCTGGCTTCAGCCCCATCAGCTGATAAGTATTGGTGCTGCTGGGGAGAGACACCGTTCTGGGGGGCTCTGGTCCTGCAGGAAGGGAAGAGTCATGGCCAGCTGTTGGCATGGAGGGCCCACAGGGGTAAGAGAAACCTCAAGCCCACCTGTGGCTCTCTTCCACTCCAGACGGTAGCCACGAGCATCACGAGCACTGGTCCAGAGCACCTGGATGGATGTGGGGCCCAGGATGTTGGTCTGCAGCGTCTGGTCTGTACCTGCCTCTGCAAGAGGGACCCCATGGGCCAGGGTACCCTGTGCCACTCTGCTGCCAGCCACTCAGCCCAGGTCTCTGGTCACCGCACAAGGCAGGGTAGGGGCTATGAGGGCTGGTCCCTGCCTCCTCCCATGCACAGCAGCAGGATGGCATCACCTGTACCCAACACCTACCTGTCTTCTGCCGCACAGTGGCTGTGGGCCCCTCCAGCTGCCCGAAGAGTGGGGCCACCGTCACCACGTAGTCAGTGTCGGGCTGCAGCCCCACCAGTGCATGTGACATCTGCCTGGCATCCAGATCCACCCTGTGCCTGTCCTGCCCTGTGGGAGCCAGTGTAGCAGTCCCTTGGGGAGTTCAGGCAGCTGGTGCCATCAGCTCCCTCCTAACTTCCTCCCAGGGGCCACCAGTAGAAGGGGCACAAGCTCTGGGAGAGGGACCTACCTGTGAGAGTTGCCCAGTAGAGCCGGTAGCCGGTAGCACCACTGACAGACTGCCAGGCCAGCAGCATGCTCTGTGCTGAGACGTTGTGAACAGTCAAGTGCTGCACGCCCACCAGGTGCCCTGTGGAAGTGAGGTGACTGTCCATCTCCCACATGAGAATGGGGCAGGGGGCAGTGGGAAGCACCTTCACCAGCAAACCGCCTTCTCCAGGAAGCCCCCTTGCCCCTGCTCAGGGATGCTAACCACACTGTGGTCACTGAGTGCAGCCTGCGCTCAGGCGGTTCCTTCAAAGCATCACTCATGCAAACTGGCGATCGAATGTCTTCCTCTTAATGCCTTAAATACCTTCTATGGGTTAAGGCTGCCTGGGGCAGCTGAAGGAATTGGTCTGCCAAAATCTGATGCTTGCAAAGGTGTTGCCCTGGGGCCTCACCCCCACTCCTACCCGGAGATGCTTTCCAACAGCCTCTGCCCTGGTGGAAACCACACTTTCCTCCCACAGAGCACTGTACCCAAACCCTGCATTTTTTCAGTCAACATTTTTTACGTCATGGGAGGAGAGCTCTGGTGGAAACACTCTCAGAAGGCTGCAAAGGAAATTGGGAGTGCACAATGCTGCCTGCCCCGCCCTGAGCGCAACTTTTGGGGTTCAGAGCATCACCTTGTAACCATGCTCACCTGCATCCCCATCCCACCCAAAGGCAGCAACGGGCCACGCAGCCCCATCCCAATGGGGCAAAGTGACTGGAGGGGGGCATCCCTATGCTGGGAACCAGTTCCTAACCCCACCTGAGCCCAGGGCTGGGCACAGTACTTACGTGTCCGGGCAGTGAGGGTGACAGGGACAGAGGGCTGCTGCGCATAGCGGGGCTGGAGCGTCACCACGTACTCAGTGTCGGGCCGCAGGTTGCTGAGCGTGGCCGACTGTGCGCTGGCCACCAGGCTCTTCTCTTCCCTTTGGGGTGCTCCTGGAGGGGTGTGGGTGGGCACAGGATCATGGCACACACCAGGCCCGGCAGGGAAGGGGTGTCTGTGGGCCTGCACCCTGCCCTGAGGATGCCAGTCAGTGCCAGGGGTGGGGAACACCGGGAGAGGCTGGGACCTGGGCCAGGGCAGGGGCACTCCATGGAGCGCCCGAGGCCAGGGTGGGGCTGCCAGGTGTGCGGCTCTAGCCCGGTCCCTGGCTGGGACGGGGGTCTGCTGCCTGCCCCCCACGTGCAGCAGCCATGGGGGCACACGCCAGGCTCCCAGCCATTGTGCACGCCCAAGCACACACCCTGAGCTTTGTGCATGAAGCCTCCAGGTGCAGGAGTACACAGGATGCCTCCACACCCCGCGCACACAAGCCGGCTGCACTGGTGAAGGTGGGTGTGTACGCACGCACAGCACTCTGGGCATGCACCCCTGCATTAACCCTCATCCATGTACCCCTGTGCCCATGGGGCTGCACAAAGGCAGGGTGTCCAGGCAGCACCGACCCTTGCAGGGACTGTCCCCTCACCTTGCACGGCATAGCTGAGGCTGTAGCCCTGGGGGGGCTCAGGGCCAGGCTGCCAGGTCAGCCGCAGGAAGGTTGGTCCAGTCTCCACCACGCGAAAATCCAGCACGGAGCCAGCACGGCTTTCTGGAGCCACAGAAGCAGCAATGAGTCCCCAGCCCCATATGCTGTGGACACCCAGTGCCTGCACTCACCCCTGTCCCTATGGACATGGACACTCACGGGTCCGTGCTCGGCCAGACACTGACTCGCCGATGCTGTTGGCATACTGGGCGGTGACAGTGATCAGGTACTCTGTCCCCACACGCAGTCCCCGTAGCACTGTGCTTGTCTCCCGTGGCCCCACGCTCACCTGGGCAGGAACAGTGTCACTCCTGCATCTTTCCCAGGTCACACATGGAGCCACCAGGAGCCCCCAGGGACTCTGAGCAGTCTGGTGGGGGCACTCACCTCCTGCCTCTCTGCCATGATCGGCTGCCCTAGCCCTGTCAGCGGCACGTACTGCACACGGTAGCCAGTGATGGGACCACTGGCTGCTCTCCAGCGGATCCGCAGATGGTCAAGGCCCTGCTCTGGGATCTCCAGGTTGGAGGGGCCAGCATGGCTTGGCCCATCTGTGGGGTGGCACAGGGGCTATTGGCTCCATGGTGCATGAAGCAGAGGAGAGATCTTGCTGGGGTAGCACAGATGTGTACCCAATGAGATGGGATAGCCAGGGGGTCATTTGCAGGGGGATAGATGCTAAGGGTGCACAGTTTGGCATCCAGCACTGGCAGCACCTGTGTCCCTCAAGAAGGAGGATGGGGGCCCATACCCAGCAGGCGCAGGGTGCCCCCGACACTTGTGCACACCCTGCGTGTCATCAGTGGCACCAGCGTGTCCAGCAGTTTGAAATCACCGACGTAGAAGAAGAAGGCTTCAGTAGGCATTGAGGCCACACGGATCAGCTCCTTGCGATCAGCATTCTTAATACCTGGGACAGAGGGAGATGATGGGTGAGGGAGGAACCTGAACCAAGCGGAAGACTCCTTCATGTGGTGCAGAAGCCTCACTCACCCACGGCAAAGACCTTGATGCCCTGGCTCTTCAGCTTTGCTGCTGGCCCCTCGGCATCATCCTGGGACTTGCCATCCGTGATGAGGATGCAGATCTGCGGGGCCAGGCAAGAACTATGGGATCCAGCATGGGGCCCATGGATCTGACACTTCTCCCCATGTTTCCAGGGCCACTGCTCTGCACATACCTGGGGGACCCCGGGCCGGCGCTGCGTGGGGCTGAAGAAGTTGTCAGCAACGTAGCGGAAGCCAGCGCCAGTCCGCGTGTTGCCACCCTTGTAGCTCAGCTGCTGGATGGCCCTCCGGACACTTGTGCCATCAGTGTGCTGGGAGAATGGGAACTCCACACTGGGGAGTGCAGGGGGACACTGTCACTTCCCAGCCCTGCCAGCCTGCACCCCACGTGCCCCCTCCCTTGGGCTCACCGTGGGTCGTCACTGTACTGTGCCACGGCAAAGCGCACCGCCTTCTCGCCCACCACCGGCACAAAAGGCCCCACCAGCTCATCCATGAAGGTGCGGACAGCACGGAAATTGTTCCTGCCGATGCTGGATGAGCCATCCACCAGGAAGGCGATGTCAGCCTCCAGCACATCCTCGCACACTGCTGCGGAGCAGTGACAGCACTCAGGGCACAGACTGGCACTGTGGCACATTGGTGCTGGACCCCTCTTATTGTCCCACCCACCGTGTGCACCCAGTGCTCAGCACCCACCTTGGCTCCTTTTCTGTGCCATGGCAGCTGGAGGACCCAGGAGCACCAGGAGCACAGCCAGGAGCAGGAGTTGGCTGCTCATCGTGGGAGCCTGCAGGAGAGGATGCTGCCACCACCGTCTCACATCAGCCCCACGCCTTGGGGACAGCAGTCCGGGAGGTTCCCAGCACCTCCCGTGCCAGAACGCCTGGCAGCGTTGGGAGGGCTGGGTGCCAGTACCGTGCCAGGCACCCCACGGCGCAGGGAGAGCCCCGCTTCAGTCCGGGGCCGGCGGGCAGCAGTGAATAGCCAGTGGGGCTGTCCACGGTGCGGGGGGTACGAGGAGTGCCTGGCCCCGCTCCAGCCCGGGCTCTGCCTCCGCCAGCCCTGCCCCTGCCCCACGCCTGCCCTACGCCATGGCCCCGGCAGCAGCGCACCCCGGCCGCTCCTGCACCCGGACCCCCAGCCGCAGGAGCTCCTCCCGCCCTAGGAAGGTGCTCTAAGGCAGCGGGGAGCCAGCGTGGGCAGCCCTCCCTTGCCAGCCCCCTGCCCCGCCGCTTCCCATGCACGCGGCGGCGGAGGGCACCTGGCCCGATACCCCCGCGATGGCTGCGCCGGGTCCCAGCCCAAGCACAGCCCGGCCCAGGCGGTGCGAGCCCCGCCGCGGGAGGGTGGGCGAGTGCCCGCGGGTGCCCGCGCGGGAGGCTCNGAGCCGAGCCAAGCCGAGCCGGGCGCAGGCGGTGCCGGCGCGCACCGGCCCCCGGCGCTCCCGCCCCTTTATGGAGGGCGGCCCGGAGCGCGGTCCGGGGGAAGAACGGAGCGGCGCGGCCCCCGCCCAGCCCGGCCCCCCAGAGGGCTTTTCCCACCCGCTCCCAGGAGAGGGAAGAAAGGAAAGAAAGCAGCTCCTCGGGCTCTTCCCCGTCAAGTGCCACCCCGGGCTGCCCCGCGGCTGCACGACGCGCAGCGGCTCCGGGATAGGGATGAAGCAGGAAAGAGCTGAACACCAAGGAAGGGTTGCTGCTGAATTTGCCACCGAGACCTCCGTGAGGGGCTGAGTGGGCTCCAAGTAAGCCTCAAAGCAGTTGTCCCTCCAACATCTGCATATTCCAGGAAGGTGAGCAGCTCTGGCACCTGCCAGCCAGGAGCTGGCCACCCACATCCATCCATCCATCCATCCATCCATCTCAGGGGAATGTGTCCTGGAGACCTGGGGCCTGGTCCCAGGCAGAGCTGGATAGAGCTGCCTGCCACAGGATCCCTGGCACCATCTGGGTAAAGCCTGGCTCTGTGCACTAGCCCTGGGAAGGATGATGATGGTGAAGGGCTGCTCCCCATGCCAGCACGGCTCCCATGAGGCTGCAGGACAGCCAGGCTTTGTCCAGGACCTTTCCTGCATCCACAGCCCAGGGTACCCATCATGTGGGGCCCTAGAACCCATGCTTCTGGTACGGGGACTGTGCTGGAGCCAGCTGTGGGACATCATCCTGCCCTGCTCAAAACACCATCTCACAGCAGCCACCAAAGCAGGCTTGTGGCTGAGACCTACCCCTGAGCTGGAGAAACTGGCTGGAAAGCCACTGGTGATGTGGCTGCAGTTGCTGGGAGAGGGCAAAAAGGAGAAGATGCCCAGCAAGGCAGGCAGGGATCTTGTGTTGCTCTGGTCTCATTTCCTGCCCATCCTATGACTGGTGGAACGGGTCCCCTGAGGCTCCTCCTCACCTCCAGGGCATCTGTGGGACCACACTGCTCCTTGGGGCACAGCACACAGCACCCCATCCTCCTCACTGGTGCCTGTGCTCACCTGGGCTTGACCCTGGCTCAAGGAACCTGCCATGTACCCCATGCCACCTACCCTCTGTCCCCTTGGTTAGCCTGCATTCCCTGTCCCCAGCACCCCACGTACCTGTGCCCTCCTGGCCACTGGCCCAGGGGCTCCCCTCCGGCTCCTGGCAGGGCAACAGACGGGTCCAGGGGCATCTTCTTGCCGGCAGCAAGGGGATCAACAGTGGGGATCGCTGGGGCCCAGGGCCACCTCACAACTGGGGGCCCGGGACAGGGCCACCGGCCACCGAGCAAAGATGCTCCAGGGTCGGCTGCAGGCAACTTTCCCAGGCACACGCTGTTCCCAGGCAGGGGAGGAGCGGCGATGCCCTCGCTCTTCTTAAAGGCACAGCAAGCAGTGCCTCCCCTCCTCTTCATTAGCCTTCCTCTCCTTAGACCCCAGCCCTGGCCCCCAAACCTGACCGGCGGGTTCCGAAGTTCACCGTGGCCACAGGTTTTCCCCTGCCTGCCCCAGCCCTGGGGGTCCGGCCGTGAGTCCAGCATCCTCAGGTCAGGACCATCCCCAAATCCTCCTCCCGCCCGAGCCCGTTTAATGAAGACAGGGCGGCCTGTCCCAATTAGACGAGGGGCTTCGTTAAACAGGGAGCGGAGGGGCCTGCCAAGGGCTCTGTGGCTGGCCCCGGGCCCGGAGCTGGAGGAGCAGCCCCACGGCGCGGTGCCGGCGACAGGGCACGGGCGGCTGGGGGTCACCGCGGCGAACGGGGGCAGCGCTGGGGCGAGCATCGCCCAGGGGGCACTGCAGGCAGCGGCATCGGGGCAGCGACACTTCACAGTCATGCCGGGGGCTCTGCCCACCACCTCGACCCCCAGGACTGGGGCAGGCACTGGTTTGGGGCGGTCCCCAAACCCAAATCGCACATGGAGAGCCCGGGAGCACCTTGAGCGTCTTGCCAGCAGCATTCCCCTTACATTTGCACTGGAGTGGGGCACGCAGGGCTGCTGGGTCCCCAAAACCAGTGCCTCCTCCTCCACGGTGTTTCCCAGCTTCCCTCCGCATACCAGGGCCAGGGAAGGAATCTGCGGCCCCCGGCGCGGGACGGTGCTGCCTCTGCAGAGGCAGAGCACCAGGTGTGAGTGACTCACGGAGGCACCCCCGCGCCGCTGCACGCCAGTCCCTCCGGGAACATCCCGAAAGGCTGTAAACCCTTCTGAAAGCCTGGAAGGCTGGCAGCCCAGCCACTAGTCATTCCCACAGCACAGACTTAGGGTTCCCCATCTCCCACCTGGCTCGGCCCCAAAGCATGCTGATTGCTCTATGCTGACACTGACCAAAATTTGTAGGGCTGACCGTGACCCCTGCTCCTCACCTGTGCATGCCAATCTGGTTCCCAAACACCACTCAACAGCTGGCCAGATCATGACACATTCCAGGACACCTTCACAGGTTCCAACAACCCTGGTCCTTGCAGGGCACTGCCCAGGCAAGCACTAACCCTGAGCCTCACAGGGGCCATGTCACCCCCAAGGAAGGGAGCCCCCTGGTTTGAGAGTGTGCACAAGGCAAGCACAGGAGCTGAGCTTCTCCCTGCCCATGCTTGCCAGGCATGAGGCCTCACTGCTGCCTTAGTGGGAAACAAGAAGGAAATCTTCAGCCCCAGGTGAGGTTTCAGCTCTCTGGGATGGGATGAGTCATGCATCATGGTGAGATACAGAACCAGCTGCACTCGTGGTGCTGTGGGGCTTGTGTCCCATCCTCTGCCCACCCTCTCCACCCTCTGTAGCCACTCCCTCTGGTGCTGATCTGACATGGGCTGGGATATATCACAACCCTTACAGGGTTTTAGTTTTCTGGCCCTACAGTGGTCCTGCAGTGCTCCTCATGCCAGCACGATACGAGCATCCCCAGCCAGTGGGGATGCATGGGACAGCTCATTGGGAGGGAGAAGCCACCTCTCCCAGCACTTTTAAATTGGGGAGCTTTCCAACAGAGGGAAGCAGCAGGGGGCTGGTGCCGAGGCGGGTGAGGAGAGGAGGAGCTGGCCAGAGTCTGGAGGGGAAACCTCGTCTGCCACAAGGGCCAGTTGGGACACGCTCCAGGAATGTCTTCCAGCACCAGCCACTGCCAGCTCCATGCTGTGGCACCCAGCCACCCAGTCCTGCATCCTGGGAAAGGGGCCCATGACCCCTGGCTACTACCACCAGTTAGCTTGGGGAGAGCCCAGAGGGCCAGGGTGACACTCAGTTCAGCCCTGGGAAATGCCTGTGCCACCCTGTGGGACAATCCAGCAACCCAAGAGACCACAAAATAGACCAGAGTGGGAAATGGTCAGCCCTTATCGCCTGCTGACCTACCCTGATGGGTCTGGGGTGGGAAAAAGCCATGCCAGCCCTCCAGGATGTGCTTCACAAGGGAAACAGACAGAAGACCCCCCGCTCCTCTGTGCCAGAGGGGACAACTTACAGCACCCCCATCCTGCTGCTGCCCAAGGCGACATCCCTGTGGGAAAAGTAATCAAAATATGGCATCAAGATAAAGTCATGGCCAGCAAGCTTCCCTCTCTGCCCAGAGGCTCTTGGGATGTCCAAAGCAAAGGGGATGCTCCTGGTTGTGGGGGACCACAGCCATTGTGGAGGCAGCAGCAGTCTGGTGATTGAAGGATGATGGAGGCAAGTGGTCCCACTGCAGCCAAGCTTGGGGTCAGGTTGAGCCTGCTATACCCCACACCAGGGCTCCCCATGGGGTGGGTACGTGTCGCAGCTCTCCCACAACTGCTGTGGAGGGATGGAAAGCTTTTCCTGCCCGTAAACTGTTGTGTCTGGAGGCTGAGGCCAGCACAGCCGCACACCAGCATTGCACGAAGCTGTGCTGGACTGTGGCCAGGCCCCACTGGCCATGTAAAACATGCTCAGGAGGGAACGGTGACACCGCGAGGAGGTGACCCCCCTTGGCCAAGTAGTGCAGGAGAAGGCAGCCCTGGTCAGCGTGACTGCAGAGGCCAGGCTGGTTCTCAGGGACAGCAAGCGAGGGGAGAGCCAGGCACCACCAGGGCTCTGCCAAGGGCTGGCGGTGCTTTGCAATGGCATGGGGCCAGCATGCCAGAAAGGGAAGGTGACGAGGGGGATGATGGAAGCAGGATAAGGAGCCAGCAGGACTGAATGGGGCTGTAGAGTTCCTAGTTAAAAAGCTGCCCTCAGCTGCATCCTGTGGCTGGGCTTTGGGTGATGCTGGGGATGCCCAGAGAGGCTGCACAGCATTTGGAACTGGGTGTCAGGGACCCAAGGGTAAGCAGAGTGCAGGCAGGGGCTGAAGTGCCCCATGTTGCAGGTAGCCACACACACAGCCTGGCTCTTCTGCAGGAATCCAGTGTCTCAACTGACTGAGACACGAGCTGCTCCCCTTCCCTCCTGGTCCCGTAGCCCCCACTTGCAGCTGGGTCCAGGCTCAGCAAAATCAACCTGCCTTGCCCTTGAGAACTGGCATGTAGGAGATGGTAGAAATGAAGGGACCAGGTGTAGCAAAGCTCCCCCAGCAACTACATGGGGCCAGTGCTGCTTTTCCTCAAGATGACAGCTCCCATGGGGTGCTTATGCCCTAGTGATGCCCCAGCCAGCCCAGCACACGCAACTATGGAAAGGAAACTCCCGTTTCTTTGTAGGGCAGATAAAAATTCCCTGCCTTGGGGTTACGAGGATTGAGGTGCTCCCAGCCCAGCCCTGGCTGCATGGTTTGCAGGCAGCAGCAGGCAGAGGCTGGCAGCGCCTGGGGCACAACCAGGCTTGGGGTGCACGAAGGGAGACCCAGGGACCCATTGCAGCCAAGACCGAGGACTGGCAGAGCAGAGGGAGTGGTTTCCTCTCGGATGCCTGCAGGAAGGAGGAGATGAAGAGAAGCCGAGGGAGAGCTGCCAGCCCACGTTGCACACACTCGGGGCATGTGCGGGCTGGGTCGGGGTGTGCAGAGCGTGACTCGACACGCCGGGCGGCTCAGCCAGCCCGTGCCCGCCTGCACCCACCGGTGCTGCCCAAACTGCCTGCCCAGCCCTGCGCCTCTGCGGGGCTCCCCAGGGACAAGTATTGTCGGCAGCGCAGCGCCTCGGGCCAGGTGAGAGATGCAGAGGTGAAAGGTGGCATTCCTGCAGCCGGCCTCTGGGAGAGCAGCTCGGGGCAAGGCCAGGTCACTGGTGCTTCCCCGCAGTGCCGGGGAAAGCGAGGAGATCATCTTACCTGCAAACACCAAGGTGCCACACCTCTGGCTGCCTGGAGCCCTCACCAGCATCCCTCCAAGAAGGTGCGTGGCAGATGGGACAGCTCAGGCCCTGCTGGGTGCTGGGGGACTGTCACAGCAGGGGCTGCTCCTGGCCTTGCAGGGTGCTCTGCCCCAAATCTGGCTTCCAGGGGCACCACAGCTTCAGGGGACTGGAGGGGCACACAGGAGGAGCTGAGCAGGGGTGGCTGCAGGAGGCCAGGACAGAGTGCAGCCCTGCAGAGCCAGGGCACTTGCAGCAGCAACACAGCAGCCCCTGTCACACATGGGCACAAGCTGCCCATCAGATCCCAAACCCCACACCACCTCTGCTCACCATTAGAGTGGGACAAGCACCATGAAGCTGTGGCTACCCATCCCTCCTTCCCAACCCATGCTGGGAGTAGATGGTACAGGGTTGATGGGCAAGGCAGCACCGCCTTCCCTGCACGTGGAAGCTGTTCTGCTGCCTGATGTTGAGCTTTTCTGGGAAACAGTAGTTGCCCAGCTCCCAGCACAGCACACAAGGCCAGCTGCGGGCTAACCCAACCACGGGAGCCCCCATGGACCGTGGAGAACCTGCAGGACTAGGCAGCAGCGTGGTAGGGAGTGCTGGGGGGTAGCAGGGCGGTGACAGGGGCTCACAGCAACTGCCAAGCAGGGGGGAGGAAAGGCAGACAGGCAGCACGCGGGCCTGGGAAGCTGGAGCTATTCCCGGGATGCTGCCAGCTGTGCTGCAAGAAGCTGCCCCTTGCAGGGGGTTCGCACAGCTTGGTGGGGCCGAGTATATTTGTTTCTCCATTCAATGGCAACAGCAGCTGCCTCCCTGGCTGCAGGGGCTCGGGATAGCTGTATTCCCAGGGGAGGAGTGTTGCCAAGAGGAGTATCTGTGAGCTGGAGGAGCCAGTCTCCTCAGGGGCCCCTATCCCAACCCCCAAGGATGGACATGCTGGACCACTGTCCTAGGACCTTGCTGCTGCACCACAGCACACTGTGGACTGACTTTGCCTGCCCAAGAGGTGGAAATAACGAGTCATTAATGCCTTGTGCTCAGTCCCTCCTGCTGCCAGCCCACAGGCACTGGTACCACTGGCCCTGGTAGAGCAGCACACCAGCCTGTGCTCACAAGTGACAGCGAGAGACACTCTGGAGCTGCACAAGAGGGAGTTTGCCCACCTCATCTCTCCAAACCCAGCTTTCTCACAGCCCCTGTGCCAGGGAAAGGCTTTCCCTCGCTCCCTCTGCTTTTGGATGATCCTGCTCTCACTTCCCCACTTCTTCATCTGGGATGCAAGTCTGACAGCTGTGAGGACGGGGTGGTTGCTCAATGCTTCCTCTCTGCCTCTATTCAAGTGTTTCACAACCTGCACCAACCCCCCTAAAAACTACCTGCAGCTCTATATAAAGTTCTGGCAGGACTCATGAAAGAGCCCCTGTCCCACTCTTCCTGGGGCTTGGCCGCTCCTTGCGCAAGGAGAGCCCGGCAGAGCTGTGGGGAGCATCACCCGCAGCTGGAGGGCTGGTGGGAGACGTGCAGCCCAGCAAGCACCTGTGGGCACAGCACAGCTCACACCTGGGTGTGGCAGGGGCCTTGCCTGGGACAGGCAGGGGCACAGGAGGGGGTTCTTACCACTAGAGAGTTTGGGCCATGCTGCAGCCTCTGGGGAAGGTGCTTTTGCAGGCCTTGGGCACTGGTAAGGGCATGTGGATAGCACAAAGCTCTTTTACCCACACTTGCCCATACCAGGGGTATGTTGGCTAACAGTGTTGGATCCCCAGCAGCTACAGGATACTGCCCTGAATGTTTGACGCATGGCCCGTGGTAAGGATGATTAAGGTCTGGTTATCAGTCTGTTAGGATGGTGAGGAAGCTGCAGGGAGCCAGCACCCAGGGAATCAATGCTGCAGGAGAGGTCAGGCTCGCCCTTACGTGTGGGGTGGCAGCCAGGCTGCAGGGGAAACTGTGCTCCAGAGGGATTCATGCAGTTCACGAGACCAGACTTGTCCTTGTGTCTCTCCCCCGCGAGGCTGTGCCATTGCTCCTTCAGCGCTTTGGCTGGGTGCCCGACGCCAGAAGAAAGGAATAAAAAGGACGAAGTACCCGCCCTGCCCTGTCGGGTGAATCGCTGTCTGTCACCATGGGAACTCCTCCCTCCCCAGACCTCCCCTGGATGACTTCATATCTCTGTCGAGCAGGAGGGTGCGTCGCCAGGATGGCATGGGGCGGGTGGACACGTACATCCCACACAAGGACCCCACAGCTGTAGGGCAGGATGCTGTGGAGCTCCACAGCTCCTGTGGGAGCTGGGGAGAAGGCTGAGCAGCACAGGTGGGGGTCCTAATGGGGTGCATCCCCAGAGCAGTAACAACTAGGGGCTCTCTGAGCTCCAGGTCCTTGCAGAAAGCACATCCCCAGCACCTCTGCACCCCTCTGTGTTGCCACCAAGAAGAGAAGAGCACAGCATTCTGTCTCTGGCCCCTCACCACCTTTGGGACTCACCTTGAACCACGAGGATCTCATCCTCCATCCCCCTCAGCAGAGCTGGGGCAAGGTCACCTGTGAGTCACCGCCGCGCGTGCGAGACAGGAACAGGAGATACTTGTGTTCCCACGTCATAGGGGCTCCTGCCAAGTGCTGCACATCTGGAACAGCTGTAAACAAAGCAGGGGAAGCCAGAGAACCACAGCGGTCAGCAGCCGGGGGGCAGCGGGGACCTCCAGCCTCGCAGCAGCCAGCGGGGGGAAGGGGTGGAAAAAGCAGAACTGCCACGTGGACTTGGGATGCCCACGGCACAAGCACACTCACCTGCCACCTCCTCCTCCTGACAGCCCCTTGGTACATGGGGACATCCTTCGTGCCAGGGGAGCAGAGGCTGGAACTTGCCACAGACACAGGGCCTGCTGCTCTAGTTCCTAGAGGCACTGTTCACCAAGCCTCCCATGAGACCCCAGCCCCACTTACCGTGCTCATGGCCAGTTATCCCTACCTGGAAATCCCACCCTCAAGGTTTCATGGGTAGCACCAAGCCTGTTTCTTGATCACTACGAGCTCTGCTCAAGAGTGACACGATCTGAACCCAGGGCCATGGGTTTGGTACACAGGAATCTGTACAACACTGAACTGTACAGTGCACTCCAAGAAACTCAGAGTGCACCTTCCTGAAGCTGAAACACATCCACTGCTAAATCTTGAAACAACATCACTTTAATTCCCTAGATTAAACATTCAAATGAGAAAGAAAAAAATCCCCCCCAGAAGAGTCAACTCATTCTTCCCTAAATACAACAAATCAAAGATAAGCAGCACATTCCCTTTATAGCATTATCCAAGTGCCTACTCTGAATAAAAGTCACATGTAAAGCAGAAAGCAGTACACAGTACTGGGGCTGCTTTATAAAATGCTTCGCACTCCTGAGTTGCTGTGTGCTGAGGGGAGCAGCTTTATTTCTGCGCATTGCACCTGGTGTCAGCACCCACATTGACACAGTGCCCCGGAAAGCTGAATGCTCGATGTCATACTGCTGTTCTTGGTGGAACCAGGAACACTCAGATATTCAGGCTCCCGTTTCAGTATCTTATGCCTTGTTCAAATCAGGCATTCAATCCAGCTTCCTTTGCGGTCCTCGTGCTGTCTCTGCTGTGCAGCTCTCACACCAAAGCAGGATATGGAGCCTTGAATAACCCCAGACTGCAGCAGAGACTCAGCAATGGACGGTGGGACGCTGAGCAGGAGTAGTGTCTCCAGGACACCTGGCAGGTGATCCAGCACAGGTACTACTGACACCTCTTTGTACAGAAAAAAATCCCTCTTGCTCTCACAGATCAGGGCTGGGGCCTCCCCACGCTGCCACCCCAGCAGCTCCATTTTCCATTCCTGGGCAGATCCTTCTCCAGGCCCCACACTTCAAAAAGCTTTTCTGGGCATCCCCAGTGATGGTCTGAATGGGCAGCAAAGACAACCCTCAGTCTGGCAGCCTTACTAAAAACCTCAGAGCCCCGAGGAAGGAAAATGTGTAAGGGGAACAGATGAGAAAGCAGAGACTTGCACAGAAGAGTGAGAACCACCCAACCTCTTTGGATGGCGTGTGGGGTAAAGCAGCTTTTAATGAGGGTGTTCAGGGCTCCAGCTCACCCCTTCCAGGCACACCACTGCAGACAAAGACAGCTCCTGCCACCATGCCTCGTGCCTCGCAGCAGCCCGGGATAGCTGTTGCTGGCAGTCAGGCCTGGATGGGCCCTTTGTCCACTGCTTTTCCACGCAATGAATACACTAAAGCTTTACACGAGGCATTTCCTTTTCCAAATAGGAAACAGGATTGCTGGATATGTGTCCAGATACCACTGCTCACTGTTCCTCTCTCCTGGGGCACAAAGTCTCAGCACAGAAGGGCAAAGTGAAGTGCAGGAGCCCTGGTCAGGACTACCAAGCACCAGGTACCTCCCTCAGCCTGGTAATCCTGCAGCCCCACTGAGTGACACTTCATCACAGGGAGAACCCATCCCTTTTCTGAGCAAACCACACTATACAGGGACTGGATGGCGGAGGAAGTCCCTGGTCACAGCCATGCCAACCTCAGTCAATCCCTGCACCAGGGGTCCGAGCAGAGCAAGGCTCCAGCAACACAAGACACCACAGAGCTGCACTGCTCCCGTCTTCAAAATTCCACTCACCTATAGCTCTCACTGCCATTTTTCACCAGCCTTGGCAGGACAGTAGGTAGAGAAGCAGGCCCAGAGGGCTGTGGGCTCTCCTCCCAAAAGCTACTCTGGCACCAAAGAACGGCACAGCTCCAAGCCTCTCGTTTCTGTGAAAGCCTCCCTGCAGCTCCGTTCTTCCCCAGGACAGGCTTGGCTCAGCACCCATGATGAGTATCAACTGTACTTTCCAGGGTGGGTAATTAGTTCAGGTGAGGCAACTCTGACAATTGGCTGCTGTGGCCCCTCTCTTGGCAAGCACCCGAATCCCAAACAAGCATCTCACATATCAAAGGCGGCTGCCTGCTCCACAGGCAGATCCACCCTGTGCATCTGCCGGGCCCTGCAGCCCTGCACTGGGGGTACCAGCAGCTCTCCCTGCAGAGACCAGGACAACATGGAGCACTCAGCACAGGGCTCTAGTGAGCGCTCCCCATTTTCACAGCTAGAGTTTACATTCCTGGAATATCTGTGTGCTGGAGACAAACCACTCAAGTGCTGTGCAGGGAACTGCAGAGCCTTGCACAGGGTGCACACAGCAATACACAGTATCCTTCTTTTCCAAATTCTCCCCCTTAGCAGCCAAGGCATCATGGAGGAAAAGCAACTGCAATAGCTTGATAGAGGGGACTTCATCTGGAGAGGGCGTGCAGAAGGGGAGGGAGCAAAGGCCAATCCATATACCAGGCTAAATTTATCAGCACAGACTAATGGGATCCCAAGTAACCTTCCAAGTGAAGTAGCAAAATAAAACACTTAAGCCATTGAAAACTAAACTGGTCAAAGAGCCCCGCTGAACAATCCCGCATTGTCCATGGAGCCAGGAAACAGATTTATTAGGTCACCCAGGCCATCTCCAGTTACAGTGAACTTGGGATGCTTCTAGGGATGGTTCCAGCTCCCTCCTCTGGCACTGGCACTGTCCTTCACTGGGCAGCGGAAACTGCAGGAAGGGGAGAGGAGAGGTCCAGCAAAAGATCTCTTTTTCAAGGTTCAGGAAAAGCTGAGGTAGGACACTTCCGTCATGCCAGACATTTCCCAGTTTGGATTCCCTTGGACTGAAGCTACTCCCGTGGAGGAACAGAAACACCCCCATACAGCTCAAACAGCAAGAGACCTGCCAACGAGATTAGAGCTTCAGTTCCTCCAGTATCAAAGCAATCAGCTGCCAAATGCTTAATGACTCTGCACCAATTCCAGGTTACACTTCCCAAGCCCCTGATAAGGCTCAGCACACAGGCGTCTTTGCCAAGAGGAACACTCTTGACTCCTGAATGGGTTTCCCCTCCCCACCTTTTAGATCCTCAGTCTGAAGGCTTGTTTACCAAGGAAAAAAATTATATGGGAAACCTCTCAATCCTTGGAGCTGGTGAGACGCACATGTTTCTGGAGGCATGGACTGCCACAGCACAAAAACACAACAGGCACTACAGGGCAGAGTGCCATTACAACTGCCGCCTGAAAGTGCCAACATCCTGGGCACAGCTCAGCCTTGACTCCTAACAGGCATCCAACACCCCTCTGCATCCAGTGCCAATCACCAGGGCATGGCTCCTGGTCCAGATCAGCCCAAATACTCAGAGTTCTACATGGAAAAAGCATCTACAAAACCCATTTAAGGCTGCATAAACCAGGCAGCCTTGCAGAGCTGCAGCCTTTGGTCAGGAGTTGGTCCTTGATGAAGTGCTGGGAGCAAGGCTCAGCACAGCCAGCTGCTTTTGCAGAGAAACAGAGCAACGTGGAAAGCATCCGTTGCTGCGGGGTTTGAATCTGTTCCTAGAATAAACTAGTAGAGAAGAGCCTTAGGAATTAATTACTCAAGGAAAACAGACATTCCCAAAGAGATACCTCCAAAGAAGAAAACTTGTAGGAAATGCTAAGGCAAGGATATACATTTCCCTTTCCTTGTATTTCTCACCAACTGCAAAACACTTCGGAAAATCACCTGGGAGGGGAAAATACATAGGATTGGAAGACAAGAGGATTACAGTCTGATTGCAGTCACAAACCAAGACAGAATCATTCACTGGTTCCACAAGGCTGGAGGCGTAATTGAGCTTGTTTAGTCTTTCAGCCCTCAGTGCACTTGTAACGAGCCAGAGCTTGTGACGACAGTTAAACCCAAATTGCATCAAGAACATTTAACAGTTTCAAACTTGCCTAGTATATGCAATGGGCTCAGACACACTGACTCTCTGATTAAGAATCCAGATTCAGCACAAATGATTTAGTACACTGGATTAGTCTCAAGTGTAATGACTAACTCTGAGAAACTTTTACACTATTTTTAAATCTCACTTGTCAGGGCAGAACCTGGAAATTAAATGAGAACCTCAGAGATACCCCAAAGAGAAAAATCAAACAGGAATACCTTGCAGCTTCCAAGGGTAGCTGTGACAGGCTAGTGCCACCTGGTGGGAAACTTTTCTCCACCCCCCCCTTGCTCAGTTTCATGCTTTCTGTTCCACGTTCCAACTTCCCAGAGGCAAGACAAGGGAACAACAATCAGTTTAACACCAAAAAAGCAGAAAGTGCTGGGTAGCTCTTCCAACTGCTCAGACTTAGAGATTATCTTACAGGTATAGGCCAGTCAGCAGCTTCTCAGTTATTGCATACCTGAGCCTGACTGCATGGAGAGTCACGTACAAGAATGGGTAGACCAACACCACCACTACACAATAATCTCTGCTCATTATTGAGCTGGTTTACAGATAACCAGGAAGCTTAAGATGAGAGGTAACACATTCCCGTATAGAGACATATGGGTTATTATAACATAACCCCTCTGGAAAGATGTTTGTCTATCAACAGCTCCAACTCCTCACATCGTATCTCCCCAATTTGGCAAGATAAACAATGTCTACACACAAACCCAGCAGAACCAACTCCACATAGGACATATTTATTTTTTATACATTTAACACTTAAGAAGACAGCTGCTTTGAATGGACACAGCTTGCCCGTGGTGCCCAAGACATTCAGTGCCAGAGGGAACCTGTCACAGTCCACAGCTTCATTATTTCCAACCTGCAGGCAACACATTCTAGAGACGGACCCAGTACATGGCACTGCGGATGCGGTTGTAATCCAAGAGCTGTTCGATGGGACCTGAGTGAACAAGAGTAAAGTCACTTGGAGACATAGTTAAAAATCCCTGTAGAGTTTTTCATGGTCTTTAAAGCAGATGGTAGCAGAGCAGCCTATTCTTGCAATCCATAGCAGCTTTGCACAAAACCAGGCAACTACAGCTCAAACCTGCATCAGGAAAACTAACAGATAACACCTTCTTCTATCAGGAGCTGGTTTCTCACACTGTTCCACAATGCTCAGTACAACTCCACACACAGGTATCAAATACAGGGAGCCACTAAGTCATTTCAACTTCCTGCTCAAAAACAGTCTCCCTTTACTAAGCTGCTCCACTTTGAAGGCCAGAGGAAACAGCTGCAACAAGGAGGGGAATTCACAACACACAGGAAGGAGGCAGCAGAGCTGAGCTGCTTAGGCAGGTTTTCCGAGAGGAATTTGTCCTTGGCCAGACAGACAAGCCAGAGCAGCACAGGAGAATCAGGTCCCTTCACTTCCCTTACATAAACCACCCTGACCCCAGGGTAAGGACACCTGGCAGACATGCCGGGCCCGCACCCAGCTACAGGACTCCCAGTCTTAGTCACAGCTCCACAGCAGGCAGAGGTGGGAGGACAGCCAGCAGCTCACTGCCATTGCATCTCCATCACCTGCAGGTCTGATCTCGTGGCAAATGTGCCTTGGTACACGTCATGCACAGAGGCAGGAGGATACCAGCAAAGAATCAGAGTGGTTTAAGGAGTTCAGGACAGACACACAAGGACTGCCTGCAGCTCACTTCCACTCAGCTCTTGGCCCCATCCTGTTTTTTAAGTATGTACTTATTGTCACATACTACTCACCAACTGCTGCAATTGCCGGGCATTTGTCATAAATGTATTTGCTGCAGACATCTCTCACCATTCTTGCATCAACAGCCTAACAAACATCAAACAACCAATTCATGATTCTTCCAGCAGATCTGCACTTCTCAAAGTTGCAAGTTACTGTTGCCATTACATATCAATATCATTAAAAAGATACAATCAGACCCCGGGGGCCATCTGCACCAACTGCCCAGCTCTCCTGCAAGGATGGCTGATGTCCCTACAGAGTGCATTCTTCTGTGGGTACACAAGACAAGGCAAAAACAGAGGTCTTCCAAGGTATAGAGCAGCATCAGAATTACACAAACTAGGTGTGAGACACCACTAGGAACACTGGGAAGGGAATTCCAGGTTGTGCTGCTTAACACAGTTGCATGCCCTCTTTCTGGGATGGACTCCTGTCACAGGACACAGGATACACTGCGTCTATGCCAGAGATTCTGACAGTTACATCAGTGTCAGCAGGATAACCACCTGGACTCCAGGTAGTCTCATTAACGGATAAGCAAGCCATGTATTACTTAAGGAGACTGAGGCCAGACAATGCTGACACCAACTGTGCTCAGGTATCCCAGCCAAAACAAATGGATACCTACAGAGATCCTGGCATCCCACTCCTCCAGAGGGATACGGCGTCCGTAATGCAAGAGATGGCTTCCAATATTCTCACACACTCGTGTGGTACCTGGATGTTGAAGATATCACATGGTCAGTGCACCAAGAAGCCTTTCAGAATTGCACAGCCTGATCATCAGCCAAAGCACAGAGTAGAAACTCTAACCTTAAACTGTCTGCTAACAAAGCAGTCATGATTCCCAATCTATGGAGCTCCAGCAGGAGCTACACAATACACAGATTGCTTCACTCGTCTCCAAAGTGTTACAGCCAAGGCAGACCAGTTTGAGGGTGTCAATTCTTAGGTCAACAGGGAATACGTCTCTCATGGGAAAACAGCAGGCTGGGGTCAGCTCCTTTGACAACATGGCAGGAGGAGTGTGGAGCAGGAAAAGGAAGTTTTACCCAGTGCCTGCCAGCAGAACTGCAATGTCTAGCACAGGTCTCTCTAGGAGAAGCACAAGCAGAAACCCTCTGAAAGCTGCACAGCGGTCAATTCATAAACCAGAACATACCATCCAGCTGAGCCACCATGGCATTTCGGAGATAGTTCTTAGCTCTTGTCACCTCTGACTCTGTGGCACTAGTGCACAGACGCATCCTGGAGAGGACATGGAAAAATCATGAAAGCTCTTAAAGATGTTTGTCTGCTCAAAGTGAATTCCCCCCTTTCCCAAGCCTTCTCAAAAATAAGCTGTTATCAACACCGCTTGTCTTGCAGGCTGACATTCATCCTTGATCTCCACAGAGCAGCTACGAACTGGAGAGCACTGAGCAGCAGGAGGCAGTAGCTCCAGCACACAGGCAGGGGATTCAGCCAGCAGGATACATGCTGAGTTACACTCAGAGGTTCAGCAGCCCTGGTGCTGGCTCTGGCTTGCCCAGCAGCACGCATTGTGCATCGTCCTATCACAGGAGAAGGCAGGCATGTCAGCCACTCCCATGCATGGCAAGCTGCTATGGAAACTGATGCTGAAAGAACAAGACATCTCCACAGAATCTGTTTGGACTCCAGCTGCTAAATCCCTTCTTCCCCTGCCAACGGCCACATCTCTGGGGCAAGGGCTCATTCCACCTGCTCCACACACAGCGTGGCTTGTAGCTCAGATGTAGCTGTGAACTATTACTGGTTCATGGACACAATAAGATGGACAGCCAGAAGGCTCCCAAACACTGGCACGACTCCAGCAGCAGGTCATTCATCAGCCACAGCACAAGAGCCTGAGCAGCAGGAACTCTGCCTGCTTTGCTCAGGCTTAACAAGACAATGGAGATATGTCTCTTGGGCACCTAGGAAAGCCTTGTCTAAGGAATGATCTCGCTTGTATATAAAAACCGCAAAGCCTTGATGCTAATACTTGAAAGCATGAACAAAAGACCTGAAGAGACCTACAGGATTAAAACAGCTCCTCAAAAGCCACATCCTTAAGAGATTTATAGAAACCACTTACAGGATCACTTAACCAGAATGTAAGTTACCAAAAAGTTCATAGACACAACTCTCTGCAGACTTAATACGCTTCCCCAGCAGCTCAGTCTCCCACAAGAGGCTCAGATCTTAAACAGCAACTTGTACCAAAGTTGTACTTACCACTCCCTCTGAGCACAAAACATCATATCGTCTATGGACAGAGGGTCGGAAACAAAATGGAAACCAAAGAGGCCGGTGTCAGAGTAAGAGGCGTTGAAAGGCTCGAAACTGTGGCAGAGATTATGCTCCACAGCAAGCGCAGCCAGCCTGCTAGACTGATTCTGTAAATAAGGAGATACTGTCAGCCATTTCACTTTCAGCTTCCTCACAGCTCAAATTCTTTCCCACTGAGCTGTTTTCACAAAGACCACAGACAAGACAGAGCGGAACACTTCGCTGAAGGGGAGCTTAATTTAGAGCCTTCATGTGGTCAACAGATGAGAATCACTGCTGGAAAAGCCACAGACAATGGCCTAGAAGTCCATCCAGCAAAACCATTTCCTTTCCCAGCTGCAGATGAAAAGCTGGAATGCACACCACCATAGGAGTGGGAGAAAATAGGAAGGACAAGGTCTCCCAGCAGCAGGGGTTAGCACAGTTATACAGGCCAGACAGATTCCAGATGATAATGGATGCAATACTGAGGTTTTAAACAAGTTCCATTTGCTTTGCAGTTGTATGGCAAGCTTGCATCATGAGACTGTAGAGTATTCTGTCCTGCTTTCATCATGACCCTCACTGAGTGGTTAGTTGTGAGGGTGGGAATAAGCTAAGAATTCACCAGCTACACTTCTTTCAAACCTAGCAGAGAAGGTTCAATTCATCTGCAGCATCACCTCTCAAGAACTGTTTTGGATTAGCCTCCATTACACTTGCATTCTACTTTCCAGGCTCCTAACCCTGTCACAGCTGCAAGTTAACCACAACAGCCTCTCCTAAAGCACATGCACCTACGGCATCTGTAACACTTCACATTAAAAGTCTCCAGGCTCCCCTTGCTGCACTCCCAAGGCTTACCTTCCCACCTCCAAAAGTGCGGTCGTAGCGCCCTATGATAGCATTAGCCACATTGAGGACCACGTTGTCTGGATCAGCCCATCCTGGCCCCTCCACAGCAAGAGCAATATGGGCAACGGGCAGAGCATCATCTCTGGCACGGATCTGGAAAATCATCAAGGAGTGGGGGAGAACTGCATGAACACTGTGATCTATCTGTAGCCTGTTGCAACGCCAGGCTGACAAACTGGGGCACTTGATGTTATTCCAGTGAAATGAAACAATCCCAGGCAGAACTGAGAACAAACCAGCTGTTCTGATGAGAGTTTTGCAGCAGATCATATGAGCAACAGCCTCACGCTCCTAATGGATTTGGGTCCCATCTAAAACCCAACACGTGGCAATAAGCCCCAAGAACAGAACATGGGAGCACTACCAAGATGGTGCATCATCAACTTCTCTGAGACAGACGAACAGACTTTTCCACTCAGAAGCAGCTGTAATTCGTTTCACATTCATTCAACAGTTAGGCAACAGCTGCTTCTTCTGGTGGGAACCAAACAACTTTACCTCACTCCCTGTGAAGCGACAGCGTGCAAGGATTGGCACAGCATCCTCCTTGTATGTAAAAGGCACCCCAGAGAAGTGTTGCTTAGCTGCATCTACCAGCTCTCTGTGGGAAATACCTGGCAATGATAAAGACAGAGATTAGCAGTCTTGAAACACACTAATTTAACAAAATTACCTGATTCTACATTAGAGATGTGTGACAAGTTTGCTCACATGCTTGAAAATACTGGGGCTTCCCAGGATCACAAGGATCTAAAACTTACCTCCAGCAGCTGCCAGGACCATACGAGGTGCTTTGAAGTGAGTATCAATATATGAAGCCAGATCTGCTCGAGTCAGCTGCCTGGAAAGAACAGAGACCTGGAACATCAGCATCTCTAACTTGGGAGGAATGAGAGGCTTAGGAGAAGCAAAGCCACAGTGCAGAGACAGCAGTGATTGTCTTTGTTGTGGGGTAACAATACCTTTTAGAAGCAAGACTGCACTGTGTACTGTGTTTGCCCTGTACCCTAATTCTGGAACACAAAGAACAGGAACCCGCAGTCAAGATGGAGAGTTAAAAGATAGACTTCAATACGGACTGGAGAGTACAAGGCCACTGCTTTAATGAGCACCCCTAGCTCTCTAATTTCTCTAACAGTGTCAAACTGACAAGTCCGAGAGAAGGTTCAACCTGTCCCTTCCATCCTCAGGAAGGGCTTGCACGAGGTGGTTCTAAGGAATGTGTGCAGCATTACACTTTCACCAGCACCAATGGGGAAAACACAAGTCAGAGCATGAGAAGCCCATGGGCTCAGATCACATCCATGTACACACTGTGCAGTTACCACACCCAAGAAGCAGCAGTCGTGCACCTCACAGACTGAACCCCTGGGCTGTGCACCACATCCAGCCTGTTGTTCACCTGATGTTCTCTGTGGTCCCTTCAACAGTGTTGGCCAGCGCAGTCCCCTGGTAAGCAGTAGCATGAAGGTAATCAAGGGTGACATCTGCCAGGTTGCCGTCCATTTCCTTCAACTCCTGAAGGATGACACCACGCTCCTTCTCAATCTGAGAATCTTCCAGCGCACAGTTCTGCACAAGGTCACTCAGAAGCTCTACAACTGCAACACAATTCCTATGTTAGCATCCTGTTGCCTGACTGCTGCCCAGCGCTGCTGAAAGAAGAGACACACAGGAGTGAGCAGAAAACCACACAGGGGAGGGGGTGCAACGTAACAGAGCTGAGTGCTACCCATTCCCAAAGCATCTGGGAGGGACAAACAACACTTGTTTAGCAAGAAGTCTCCAGGCCAGCTTGCCAAGCACCCCTGCCTGCAGAGTGAAGGCAACATCGGCAGAAGGTGAAACATGTCAGAAGCAGGTACTGTTCCACATACACATTGAATCCTTACAGAGAGCTTGTGACACCTACAGCGTAGCCCATGTCTACAGTAAGGCCCTCACTCAAATCACTGCCTCTGCCCAAAACTGATGCAGAGCAGGTGGCATGTGGCAGTACAGAGCACGAGGAGCACCTGGAAGAGCTGCACTGAGGGCTCCTCACACAGCAGCTGTCGCTGACCTCAGTTGCTAAGCTCTATTAAAAAAACACACACTAGTGAATCCCTCCCATCTTCCCTCCTGGCAATGCAGTGCAGCCTGACATAACTAGAGCTCTTGGTTTAGGGACACATGAACATACAGCCTTGAAGCACCACATCACTGCACTGCTCTCTTCGACTACCAACCAGAACCTCCAATTTACTGCTCAGCTACAACATCAGCCCTTGGTCTGTTGGTAGAAAGGATGCTTGTGGGTGAAAAACAGAAGCACGTGCAGTTACTTAACCTCCCAATCAGACTTTGCCCCTGGCCATCCTACCTTTGGGCATGTCCTTGGACAAGGCTTTTATGTAGAAAGCAGTCTGCTCGCGGGAGGTGTACCCGTTCAGGTGAGCACCCAGACTCTCCACTTCCTTCTCAAAAGCCGAGCCAGGACGCTTCTTTGTGCCCTAGAGGAAACCACATAAACTCAACTATAAAATAAACAAATTTCTCTTTAGGACAGAATCAAAGCAATGAAAATAACAATAAAGACCTAAAGCAATAAAAACTGTTATGTGATTCATAAAAGCCAAGGGCAAGTGCACAAGGCAAGAGACTTAAAACTTGGTTTATTTTCTCTACATAAAGGATGGCTGAGGTGTATTTTGAAAGACCAACACAAACTTTCAATAAAGCTTGTGTTTACTGAAAGAAAACAAAGCTGCCCGAAAAAATAAAGGCTGCCATCACCACTAACCAACACAAACTCAGCAGTGTTTGAACAGCACAACCCTGGAAGTAAACCAAGAACAAACCAAAAATAAGCAGGTTTCTAGTTATCCAAGCAGTGATATTCAGAAGAAGACATACAGAAGCAGAAGACTACTTCTAACACAGGGCCCATCTCTTAAGGAGGTAGCCAGATGCTGTAGTAGCCTACGAAGGCACAGGCTGAACTTGAGTCAGCAAGTCCCAGGCTTAGATGTCTTCTGCCCTGTCCAGCAGACACCTACATAATTTGAAAAGCAAGAACTGCAGCCTTTAAACTTTGCTGGAATAGTAAGAAAAGCAAAGAAAAATAAATGGCTACAGAAATAATGCTTTGAGCTCTCTGCGTTAACCTGAGGAAATATGCTTCATAACACAGTGTTCTATGTGTGCTTCACTTGCTAATTACAGTATTTTTTTCCTTTAAGAGGAAAGATAAGCCAATAGTAAATAAGACTTAATTCATGCATGCTTGCAAGTTGCTGCACATTCAATCCATGAGCACCACACAGGCTAAATGCCTTTTAAGATTTATTTTTATACTGCCTGTAAAGTCTCTAGGACTCAGATGACCTGATTTACACCCTCTTTCAACAGCTACAGCCTCCAAAGCGAGAGGACAATGTATGGACAGAATATTCAAGGCAGCTCTATGCAGACCTAGCACACATCCTTACCTTAAAGGCCAGGTGTTCCACAAAGAAACCGGCCCCGTTGGTCTTCGTGTCTTCATAGCGGCTCCCAGCGTCGATCCACAAACCCACCTGGCAGCAAAACCAGCGAGTACCAACATTAGAGAAGAAAACAATCAGCATCTCAATGACACAAACATAACAACACGGACAAGAAGTCTGATCCACAGACATTACAGCAGAGAAACCAAAATAACAACAAACTTGCAACTGTTTCCTGTAGCACGAGGAGCCAAAAGGAGAGAGCCAAATGAGAGACCACAGAGAGTGAAAGGAGAGAGCAAAAGAAGAGAGGGCAGAACCCTCTGACCTTTATTTATATGTTTTTACAAATCACCGTGGATTGGAGGTAGAAATCATATTCTCTTCAATCACACTGGTCAAGGCATCTATCTATCATATTTCTCTGCCCAGGAGAATGGAATGACAAACAACAAAGACAGTTAACAAAACATAGATAGTTAGCAAGAAACCATGGCCATGTTTACAGGAGAATGTGTGAGAAAGTATCACAGCAAAGAGAAACACTGGAAAACTGCAAAACTCAGGACAACAGTTTCCTCCACATATTTTGACTTTTTCTCTATCAGCTTCAGAGAGATCGCTTTTACTGATCACTTACGGCTCATATAAAAATTGTAAGGCTAAGCAAATTTGTAGATCACAAAAGCTTGTCTAAAGACAATAAACACCAGGCTGGGCCTCCTGCTGCTATATTAATCTCACCTGTTCACAAAGAGAAGCAGTGGGATCTCTGTCAAAAGCACTGGTTCAGACAGGGGTCTGTCCCTTTTGGAAGATCAGCTGCAGGCTATGCAAGGCTGATTGTTTCAAATAAGCCCCTAACCTATGTTAAACATACCGTGCAGGTTGGCTGATTGGACTCCTCTGAGGCCACACGGAGGCCGTTCTCCAGGGTGGTGACCTGGGTCTCAGGGATATTCTGGAGTGTCTGGGCATAGGTGGCAGCACCTCGCTTCCTTGTCAAAGTCAATAAAGCTGCCTGAAAAAATAAAGGCTGTCATCACCACTAACCAACTGTTCCCCTCGGCAGGGCCGGGAACTCAAGAGGTTTGAACAGGTGAGAAACCCCAGGGAAGAGCCGCACGAACCGGTCACACCCCAGTACCGGGGCGGAGAGCGGACAGCGGGCCCGTGGCAAGCCCCGCATCGGGTGACAGTGACAGCCGCCGCCGCGTCCCGCCCGCCCGGCCCCGCTCAAGGCCCCGGGGGATCCCACAGCCACCGCCGCCCGGCGCGCACTGCCCGGCGCGTCCCCATGACCTTCCCGGCCGGCGCACAGGCGGGGCCCGGCAGCAGCTC
>VYZT01033825.1:56008-95994 GCA_013400735.1 Pomatostomus ruficeps | reverse complement strand
CGGGCGGGGCAGGCGGCGGCGGGAAGCGCGCGGGCGGGCGGCAGCGCCCCCTGGCGGCGGGAGGGCGCCCCGTGAGGGCGGGTACGGGGCAGCCCGAGATGGGGATCCTGGGGAATGGGCGGGGACGGGAATCCCGGGGGATGAGGATCCCGGGGATAGGGATCCTGGGAATGGGGGTCCTGGAAAATTGCAGTACAGGTCCTGGGGAATGTGGGTCCCGGGGGATGAGGATGCCTGGGATAGGGATCCCAGAGAATGGGTATCCTGAAATGGGCATTCTGAGGAATGGGGATCTCAGAGAATGGGGATCCCCGCCCATCTTGCTCCCTCGGCCGCAGCCCCAGGGACCCAGAGCAGACCATGGGGGAGGTGACAGAAAAGAGCCAGAGGGAGGGTGCCGGGGAGCCCACCCGCAGGGAGGCCGTTCCCAGCAGCGCCGGGGTGCAGCCGGGCAGTCTGGCCAAAAGGCACCGTTATTGAAGAAAGGGCATTGAAACCAACCCTTAGAAACACCACATAGTTTTATTCATGATGCCAGCCCGCTGCTGGGAGCAGGATCCCTTTGGCCCCTCCACCACCCCCCAAACCACATCCTGGCTCGGTGGGACAGGCCCGTGCTGGGGCAAAGTGGGGGCACCAGGCAGCCCCTCGGCATGACAGCCTGCAGCGGCTTCTTCCAGCAGCAGCCCCATCCCGGCAGGGCTCATGGGCAAGGCAGGGACCCAGCGCTCAGAGTTCAGAGGGGCTGGTGGGGATCAGGGCCTCTGGGCCCCAGGGTGGGTGAGTTGCTGCCGTCAGAGTGGCAAAGCCTTTCTTGCCTGCCCAGCTCCTGGGGGGACGTCTTCCTCTTGAGGAGCTACATTCTGGTGCTGTGGTCCACCTAAAGGGGCAGAAACGGAGGGGTTGGTGTGGCTGCCCTCTCCATCACCCTGCAGGGGACAGCAAGGCTGGGTGCTCACCAAGGCCTGGCGCCGCTCCCTGCTGATGTGCATCACAGCAGCATGCACCGAGGGGAAGAAGGAGTGCTTGGTGATGGCTGAACTGAAGAAGTTGCCCTGCTCCAGCTGGGCCAGGACAGATACTGTGTGGAGTGAGAAGTATCTAAACTGATGGCACCTAGCTGAGCCCCCCCTACACCCACCCGGAGCAGCCTCCTCCCGCCTCCTGTGTTGCAGGGGACACCAGGGTCACCACCAGGGACCCAGCTTCGAGAACCAGACTGGATCCATGGGACAACCTGCAGTGCCTGTCCCCTGGGGAAACCCTGAGCATGGGAGTACCATGGAGGGACCCCCGGGCTATCAGCTGTGTGCCAAAGGGCTGGCCATGCCCAGCTGGGGCTCATGACTCTGCAGATCCCCCTCACCCGGGCAGCTGGCAATGAAGATGTCCACTTCTATCTCACGGAAATCCCTGAAGATCTGCAAATGGCAAAAAACGTTTTACCCAGGAAGAGGGATGGGCAGCAGCCATCAGATCACCCCACAGGGCCCTGGAGACACCCTCAGCAAGGCTGCTGTCCTGCCTGCTCCCTAGTCCCTTACATTCTTCAGGATCTTGATGGAGACAGTATCCACGAAGCTGACGGGGCTGAAGTCCAAGATGACGGCGTGGAAGCCAGGCTGGGGCAGCCCTAGGCTGTGCAGGGTGGGCTCTGAGGGCGCACTGCTCTCCCCTGCACTCAACTCAATCACTGCCATGCCTGGACCATCCTCTGTGTTCTGGAGGATGAAAGGAGACCCGGTGTCATTGCTCTGGGGCAGGTGGTGCCCTCGTCATGGCAGTGTTCCCCTGGCCTCAGCTTGGTGAGGCTCTTTAGGGCACAGGCAGTGGGTGGCCCCAAGAGTGGGTGCCTTCTCACACCTTCACCCACTTTTGGTCTCTTTCCAGGTGCTTCAAGATCCACCCCTCTCCCCAGCACCACTCTTCAGAGCCAGGCTCATTAGCTGGCACTAGGCCAGCCTTTGCCCTTGCTCTTAATTGTGATTAACTTGACAAAAGGTTAATGACTTGCTGGCTTGATTACATAATCATTAACAGGCCAGCTTTCCCATCGACCTCGGGTGTGACGCTGTGATCCAGTTCAGTCCCAGTTCCTTTCTCACCCATTGGCCCTAAACTGGGAACCCCATGGGCCACCGAGCCCCACCAGTGCACTGACAGGACCATCAGAGCCAGGCAGGGAAGAGGTGCAGGATGTCACTGGAGGGGTGGTCCCCTGCATCAGGGAAGCACCTTTTTCCTCTTTGCCTTTTCCTTCTCCAGTTTCTTCTGCTGTTTCTTCAGCTTCTTGATCTTCTTCTTCTTCTTCTCAATCAGGCGGTCCACGTCGATGCCACTCTGCAAAGCAATGCAGCCTTGTGTCCCCAGCTGCCCCAACACCACCCTGTTGCTGGCAGGCAGGGGGCACAGGAAGCACTCTGAGGCTGGTGGCTCTCGTACCTTCTTCTTCAGGGCCTCAGCGTACAGCTCCACATTGGCAAAATAGATGGTGGAGGAAGAGCGGAAGATCTTCACGCCAGGGACCTCCTGGGCCTGGGGGGCAGATGGGGAGGGTGCTACCCCAGTGATGGAGCCATCTGCTCCCCTTCCCTCCCCCCCGGCCAAAACACCCCCAGCCCCTTCTCCCAGCAAGCTACTCCTGGGGATGCTTTAACTGCCCCCCCATTGCAGGCAGCTCTTCCCCCACCCCTGGTGCTGTTACCATCTCATATTCTGCTACATCCCTGTAGACATCGGTGTCGGAGATGCGCCCCAGGATGGAGTAGTGGGGGCTGCAGAGAGCAGAGCAAGGGGCAGACGTCACCATGGGCTCCTGCCGTTGGGATGTGGCACCTGCCCCAGCCCCAGGGTACTCACAGCTGGCTACGGAAGATGACCGTGAGCAGCCCAAAGGCCACCGAGGCCGCCAGGCCAATGTCCAAGTTCAGCAGGAGGGTGGCCACGAATGTCACAATCCAGACCAGCTGGAGAGGGGACATGGTCAGCTGCTGCACAGCCTCCCCTCTGATACTGACAAACCTCAGGGAGGGTGGGAAACCCTCTCCAGGAACAAGAGCACAGCCCCAGGGCTGGCAGGCACCTTACCAGGTCCACCTGGTTCGACTTCCAGAGAGTGCTGAGGTCTCTGAACTGCTTGAACATGCCCTTGAGGTTGACGATGATGATGGCAGCCAAGATAGCCTAGGAGAGAAATCACTGCAGCTTTGAGGAAGCTGAGGGGTGGCTCTTTGCTGTCCCCCTACCGTATCACCGTGTCATGGGACAGGTCATGGATATGACACAGAGGCTATGGGACTAGATGTACCTTGGGCAGGTCCCGGAAGAGCTCTCCAATCTTCAGGATGGTCACCAGGATGACCAGGGATGCGATGACACCAGCCACCTGTGCAGAATGAGAGCAGGAGGCGAGGGGTGAGCCCCCACTTCTCGCCATGCTTCCTGCCCCTGGTTCAGCGCTGGAGAGGGAGGCAACAATGCCCAGACCCACCTGGCTGTTGCCCCCTGTGCTCTCCTGTACCAGGCTCCTCGACATGGAGCAGCTGATGGCAAAACACTGGAAGAAGCCTCCTAGGAAGTTGGAGAGGCCCAGTGCAATCAGCTCCTGCAGGGACAGAGCAGTGGCAGGGGAGCACCATGCTTTCATCTGACTGCAAGAAGGGCAAGCTTAGCTTTCACCCAGGGTGGGGGCCCTGTGTCTCAGAGCATCACCTGGTTGCTGTCCACTTTGTAGCCATGTTTCAGGGCAAAGATTTTGCCCAGGGAGATGCAGATGGCATAGCCTACCACAGCAATGGCAAAGGCATTGCCCACCACCTGCCCAAAGTAGCTGAAGTTAGGGGCCACAGGTGGCTTCAACCTACATTCAAGAGAGAGATGGAGCTCAAACGGCGGTGCTCTGGGCAGCACAGTGCCCTGGCACAGCATCCTTCACCACCAGGCTCTGCTTACCCACTGGGGATGTTGCCCACCACAGAGATGCCAAACTTGTTGTTCAGGTTGACACCATAGGAAATGCCAGTGGAAACGATGATCTGGGGAGAATAACTGGAGTGAGGCAGGGCCTTCCTACACAGGGACTGTGGTGGAGGAAGAGCAGGAGGGCACAACACATGCCCTGAAGCTGCACTTGCCAAGGAACCCCATCCCACCTCTCCCCACCCTGAAGGGGATAGGGATACACCAGGGATTTCTGGCTGCATCCCCATCACCAGAAGCTGGGGCAGCTCTGGGTACCGTGATAAGCTCGATGGGGATGGGCATGGGCAATTTGGCGGCAAACTTGTGGTTGAGCTCTTTCACAATTAAGATGGCCACCATGGCAATGATGGCAGTCACCAGGGTGCCCACATTAGTCTCTGGCAGCTTCTTGCAGAGATCGATCACGGTCTAGAGAAGACAGGAGGAGGGAATGGTGGAACACAGGAAAGCAGATGCCTCCCTAGCAGGTTTTTGGAGGCCTCTATGTGCCCCACAGGAGAACACCAGGGGTCCTTGTGTGCCAGCAAGCCCCCACTCACCACAAACAGTGAGAGTGGCCCTGAGTGCTCGCCCTGGGAGACCCCGAAAACATTCTTGAGCTGGGAGACGAGGACATGCACAGAGGCAGCAGTGGTGTAACCCCGCACCAGTGGGTCTGAGAGGTAGGTCACCACGAATCCAAATTGCAGGAGGCCCAGGGCCACCTGGAAGGAGAGATGACAGAAATGACCCACAGATTATGGTCTCCTGTTCTCTGCTAGACTAGGCTGGGACCACCTTACCTGGAAGATACCTGTCAGGACAGTGATGGTGGCCACCAGCTCCACTCTGGCAGCGTCCCGCAATTCCTCATTGACCGTCATGTTGCTGCCATTGACGGACTCCAGGAAGTTCTCACTGGGCACCAGGGACTCTGTCAAGCTCCCAATCATGACAGAGATGACGGCGAAGGGACCTGAGAACAGGTAGAGTGTGGGCAGGGAGCCCAAGGTGGGCACCAGGACCTCTCTGAGAGGACCTCTTAAGGGATTAGCTCCTCTCTCTCCTCAGGCCAGGCTCAAAGCACACACACTGTACTTTTGGTCTAGCTTGGCCAGCCCCCTTCTTGGTGCAGCAAAGTAAAGGCAAAAAAGGTCCCCCCCCAACTGCTGATGTGGTAATGCTGTGCCATGGACATCCTTGCTTCCTCCCCATCATTGCTGTGCAAGCACGTGGTCCCTCAGCTCACCCACGGAGTTGTGCCTCGACGTTCCGAAGAAGAAGTAGAGGAAGACGGGGTAAAAGGAGGAGTAGAGGCCCGTGACAGGCGGCAGCCCAGCCAGGAGTGCATAGGCAAGCCCTGGAACGTGGAGCAGGGAGAAATGTCACCAACAGCCAACCCCTGGCCACTCCATCTGTGGGGAGCCCCTGGCAGCCTGGGCATGGCATCACTCACCCTGGGGCAGGTGCATGATGCCCACACTGAAGCCTGAAACAATGTCCCCCAGGAGCCAGTCCTTGATGGGGTAGCGGGGCAGCCAGTGGAGGAAGGGCAGGAAGCGGAACAACAGGGACTTGGCAGCAGAGCCCGAGCATCTGGCAGGGAGGGAGCAGAAGCCAAAGTTGAGCACAAGTGCAGGGGTTTTGGGGACATCAGTGAGGGTGGATGGGGCCCCATGGGAAGCAATGGGACCCATGGGACCCTCAGTTCTGTCACTGGAGCCTGGTGTGCCTCCAGGCAGAAGGACAGAGTGGAGACATGGATATTTGGGCTTAGGGAAATGAACCCCCAGGTCTGCAACTCCCTATGGCGGTGGGGCTGGGGTGCACAATGCCTGGCAAGGTCCAGGCACATCCCCCTGGCCACATGGTCTTACCTGGTCTTGCCGAGACAGCTGCGCAGAGAGGGCTTGGTGGCAGGTTTCCTCTGCGCCACCTCCTCCAGTTCAGCCTCATTCAGCACCTCCCGGGGTGCTCGGTGGCTCAGAGCCATCTCTGCTGCCATGCCTACCTGGCTCTTCAGAATGCCAGTCCACTGCAGGGACACAAGGGACAGCTCAGCCACATCCCCACAGCCAGAGGCAGCCAGCAGCCCACCCACCCCGCAGCCCCTCCTCCAGCTCCACTTGCCCCTCAGAACCAACCCTTCCTGGCCAGGTGGGCAGGAATGGTCCTGAGGATAGGCATGAGCCAAGTTTGGGGAGTCCTGAAGCAACAGCAGCAGCTCAAAATGGAGAGCAGAAGGCAGTCAGCAGGTGGGCAGGGAGGGAACTGAGGCTTCAGCAGTCAGTGTTGCCCACTCCTGCCCCACAACAACCCCATCTCCCCCACTGGAATGCACGGGTGGAGTCTGCCAGCAAAGCTGCCCTTGGGGGGCTCCCCCTCCACCTGTCGACGCAGGACCCACCTCGGTGCCAACCACCCTTTCCCTCTGGCAAGGCAGGGCAGTGGGCCAGCACAGCTGCCAAGCAGAGCCCCAGCCATCCCACAGCCCCATCTGCAGACTTTGTCCTTTTACACATGAGGGGAGCAAGAATGTGAATCCCTTGCAAATGTCACGGCTCACCATCCCTCCAACAGTGCCCTCCCCTGACCCTTGCAGTCTAGAGCAGGATGAGCCTGTGGGCAGAGGAGCTGGGATGGGCTGGGCTGAGGTCTCACCCTTCACAGGGCTGGGATGGTGAGACTGAGAAATCCCTGTATAAATGCACAGCTTAGCCTTGCTCAGGGCTCATGCTGAGAGCTGCACCATCCTGCCAGGCCCACCCAGCTGGTGGCCTGCTCAGTCTTAAGTTGCTCACCCACTTGAAACTGGACCCACAATCCCCTCGCTGAATGCTCAGGGCTGTGCCTGCCTGAGTCCCTGTGTTACCCCCAGCCCTCCTACCTGCTGTGCTCAAATTGATCAGGAGCCACCAGTTAGGTGCATGCTCTGCTTCCTCTTATTCATTAAAACCAGCCCATGATCTTTGAGACACCATTCCCTGCCTCCTGCCCTTCTTCCTGCCCTGCCAAGAAGCTGCCCCACTTCCCAGCCTCACTGCTGCACAGCACCCACCATGCTTCCCTTGGTGCCATGGTGTGCAGGGTTCCCCAGCTGTGGCAGACCCAGCACTTTCTCCACTGTGCCCAGAGCCATCCCATTCTGGGGACTGTCTAGTACAGTCTCAGCTCCTGGTCTGCACCTATATCCAGGATGCTGCCATGCCTGACCACCCATGCCACATGCAGGGCAGGGGGCTTCTTGCCACTGGGCACGACCTGGTGCCAACCTCCTGCCAAGAGCTGCCTCCCCAGGGCACTGCTTGGGGTCCCACTATCACCCTTCTGCGCCCCCATGGCTCCCATGGATGTCCACTCCCCAGCAAGTGTCCTGGAGCAGGAGCTGTTAGAGGACAAGGGGGGTTACTCACAGCCTCTGGTCATGGCATCTAGGGTATTTTCCCCAGCCCCTTGCTTACCTGATGGAAACAGGTGTGCTATGCTCTGTGGACTGCCCTGGTCTCACACAATTCGCACAGACCCAGCTGTTATCTTGTTCCAAAGGTCCCCGGCGGGCACTATAGTTCCACTGAACCCATCACACCTCCCCAGGCTCCATCACAAGCTAGAATTGGTTGCAGGGAATGTCTGAGTCACGTTTGGCCCAGGCCCATGGGGACATGGTAGCGGAAATCTAAGCTCAAATGTCTGACTGGTAGCAAGCTGTGGTGTTAAGGCAGTGGGCAGGGCCAAGCATTAGAGAGTCCTGGGTTCCCTGGGTGATGGGACAGGGCTGGTAAATGGCAGGAGTGGTGACACCCAGGACAATCTCCGAGGTTGGAGCAACTTGTCTCCATCCCTGGTGCCTGGTAGGAGCACCCTGTGGCCACCTTGGTACTCTCTGTGGTGACCACAACCCACGTCCCACAGCTTTCAGGCAGTGGGGCTGAGCCTTTTCCCTCAACCTCTCCCACATCCCTGACTCTCCCTGTCCACTCTCGTGCACATCAGTGGTCAGGTAAAGGCATGTCCAACACATGCACCCACATGCAACTGCTGTTTCGGCATCTATCCACTCCTCATCACTTATCTATGCCCCCAGCATGGAATGAGAGGCCACCACAGAGCTCTTACTTGGAAGCAAATAGCACCGCGTGTCATTTACTGCCTCCTTATCACTGCTCCCTGTCCCCACCCATGCCATTCCTTCCAGCTCTCCAGCCTCCAGCCCCCCACCTGCACCTCAGGCTGGTCATTCTGCATGTGGCCCTCCCTTGCCACCCCAGCCTCCCTGGCCCTCACCCCCAGCCAGCCTTGGGAAGGGTGGCAGGACAGGACCACAGCTCCTGGCACTGTCAGTGTGACTCCTGAAGGCCGCCCTGAACTCAGCCCCCAGCTGCTCAGGTGACAGAGGGATGACAGTTGATGGTGACCCTTGCTCAGGGCGCTGTGGATCAATGCTGCCCTTTGCTCACCTATTCTTTCCTCCTCAACAAAAAAGGGAGGGACGGAGGGCACCAGGATCATGCTCAGCCTCCCTTCCTCATACTTCCTCCTCCTTGCTGACAGCTAGCTTGACCCTGCTGAGGTCATGCAGCCTTCAGAAAATGGATCTTCTTCCCTTGGCCTAGGTCAGGCTGGGGGTGCTGGCAGCTGCCAGGCATGAGCCCCGCAGCTCACCACAGCCACTGCGGCATTGCAGGCCTGCCAGCCAGGCCTGGGGCCACTGGACACCAACACAGCTGATCCCATCTCTGGGTGAACCAGCCTGGACACAGCCCAGTTTAAATAACTGACAGCACCTGAAATCCCCATCCCCTGGTCACCTTGACCCAGGCCACAGCAACTCCCAGTCAGCCTAGGAACTGGCTGTGAGCTCCTGCCCAAGCCCCCTCCCAATATCACCTTGAGCCCAGGTGCTGCATCCATAGCCCCAGCCATGGATTCCCAGCACAGGAAGAGATGGCACAGAAGCCTGAACCATTTTATAGACTTTTATTTCCAAATCTGGCGCTTCCATGATACACTTTTACACAGCCAAAGGGGGAGCGTGGGCATCTCCCCACTCCCTGCCAACAGAGTCAGGAGACAGAGAGAGGAAAAAAACCCCAACCAAATCCCCCAAGGGAAAAAACCCAAACTCAAGGAGGATGCTCCCCAGAGCCCAGGTCACAGCACTACAATCAGGGACTAAGCTGCAGACCAGATTCCTGCTTCTTGACTGGCCCAGCTCTGCAGGGATGGCCACCAGCTCTGCTGCTCTCTTCTTTTTGGCACTTGACACTTGCTCTCCATTTGGCAGCAGCATAAAGAGCCCTGTGCCCAACCTGGCAGAAGCATGGGCCCTACAGTGCAGCAGGAACAGGATCCCAGGACTCTGGTGCTGGCACTGCACAGCTGGAGAGAAACTTGTAAACGAGCTTGTTCCCAAAGGCAAAGATGGGCAGCATGGAGGGCCCTGGCTGTTCCCAGCATGTGGGGCCAGCAGGCTTTCCCTCTGCACACTGGTCCCGAATGGCATGTAAACATATCAGCAGGCCCTTCTCTCCTCATCCTTGGGAAAAGGATGACAGTGAGCCTGCCTCGTCAGGGCAGTGCTGGGGACCCATGGCATGCCCAGTCACCAGCCCTTCTGTTCCCTCCATACTCTCTGCACTGACTTGGGGATGCAGCCAAGAGGCCTTGGCCTCCCCAGGGGCCTGGAGGACAGCAGCACAAGTCCTCTCCTGTAAACATATCAAGCTGGGCGACAGTAAGATGCCACGGCAGTGGGGTAGTAAGGCAGTAAGGAGCAGACGGTCACGCAGCCCCGAGAGCACCATGGGAGTGAAAGGGAACATGCCAGTCGCCCAAGTCGAATACCCTGGCCTGAGGCTGGGGTAGGCACAGAGGAGTGTCATCTCAAGGCAGGGCCAGTAGGAGCCAGGGTCAGGCCCTGGGCTGAGCAGAGACACCATCAGGGTAGCCTGAATTTCCAGAGAGGGCAAAGTGCTGTTTATCTCCATCTCCCAAAATTCAGGCCACTCTGAGCTGGGGTCCTCTGCTACTCAGGGGAGAGCAGGTGTACACAGATCCCACAGGGAACCAGCTAGATACTTTTTAGGGCAATGCTGGACTCTGAAACTGGACCCACATCATGCTCCTGTGGATGCTAGTCCTCTGCAGAGTGGGCACCACTTCTGGGAAAAGCCAAGCCTGCTGCGAAGCAGGGCAAGGGTCATCCAGCTCCTTTACCAGACCCACAAACCAACAGAGGTTTGCTCTGTAACATGCAGGTTAAAGAGCACAACACCCATTGGGTAAAAACACAGTGCTCACTTGCTGAGCAGAGGAAACCAGCACTGATGAGAGTGGGACCATCCTGGTACGGGACAGGACTGCACAGCAGAGTCTTGTCTCCTCCCCAGCAGGTTCCTAGTGCCAAATTTGCTGCCCCATTCACGTGTGCTCTCACTGGCACATAGCCCCAGCTCACAGACAGGGGCAGCCCCAAGGGGTGGTCCCATGGGAGGGCAGAGGGAGGCCTGGCTGCAGGCGGCTGAGGGACATCAGGCAGGAGGGTGGCACTGAGATGTGTGGAGCCGCACAGTGGGAGGGCGGGGGCAGCAGGGCCAGCTGCCCTGCAGTGGGGATGAGACAAAGCAGTGCCAGCAAAGCCTTAAGGACTGCTTGACACTGTTTCTCCAGTCCACTGGGATTGTGGTTCTGGTAGCCCCAGGGAAATTAGCATGGGGCTGTTGGTGAAACAAACGCTCCAGGTCCTGGGAACAGACCATCCGTAAAAATAACCATAGAAATTTCTCTTCTCTCTGATTACAAAGATACAAAAAGGTAGAAAACCCTCCCTGTCCCCATATCCTGGGCTCCATTTCTGTCCCCCTGCCACTGCCCACCCTCCACACACACACAGGCACACCCCACACACAAACAGCTCGAAAAGAAAGAGCTTGGCCCCAGGGGGTCAGAGATACCACCCTTGCCCAGTACTACCTGTCACACCAGGTGGGTGACGGAGAGCACGGCAGCAGCTGAGAGCCTGGAGGCTCCTGGCAGTGGGTGGTGTGGGCTACCGGCCCCTCAGCCCACAGGGCACAGAAAGGCAGGGTTGGTTTTGGGCCTCTGACAACCATCAGTTCTGGCCCCTGCTCCATGGGGATACCAAACCTCAGCTGGCAGTGCTGGCGAAGGGCCTTTCTTCTTCCATCTCTCTTGTGGACAGCTTCGGCCCCTCAGGAATGGCCATCGTTTCTCGTTATTCTTCTCAGAGGAAAGAAAGACAGTGTTAAGCCACAGCATCTCTCCTGGGCTCCAAGCGTCCTTTCCCCACTATGCTAGTTGGGGGCAGGGCAGGAAACTTCTCCTGTGTCAGGGCAGGAACAACTGTCTCCAAGTCCCTGAGTTTAGGGAAGAGGGAAGGAGGGATGGGATGGGGTGGGGTGGGAGCAGTACCAGCAGGGAGCAGAGCTAAAGGGAAAGAAATGACATACTGGAACAGGGTGCCTGGGGAGAAACATGGCTGGGGCAGGCAGAGCTTCGCTAGGACTTGGGCTCCCTCCTCTCCAGCCAGCCTGGTCCTTGCATACATCCATTGGGACTTAGAGCCAGCACTGACCAAGGGACCAGCCAGGCCAGCCTGGCTGCACAGTGCATCTTCCCTGAGTACCCACAGGCCACAAGCGAGGGCCATTATCTCTCAGGCAGAGAGGACAGGCTCACCTACACAGGGGTTTCTGCTTGTGCTGCACTACAAGCATCTGGAGCTGTCACACCTGAGGCTTCTCCCTGCCCAGGCACTATTCAGGACCAGGAGACACCTGTCACCACCTGGGGAGCTCACCCTTACACAGCCCTCTCCCTCCAAACTAAACCCCTCTGGGAAGAAGCCAGGCAGGCAGACAACCCACAAGATCAGCAAGAGATCCAAACAAGACCTGGCTGAGGAAGGAAGTAACACACTTACTCTGAGTCTGGTGACAGCTCTGAAATGCTGTGGGAGGTGGCAGAGCGAGGTGTCGAGGGACATGCTGCGGATGGCGTTGAGGTCTGCATGGCAGAGGGGGTGGCGGTGGTCTGGGGGCCTGAAGGTGTGCTGGAAGATTGCACCGAGGACAGGACGGAAGAGTTAAAAGAAGCAAGGATGGAAGAAAGTATATCTAACTGTTCAGTGGAAGGATGTCGGCTGGGAATGGCCTCCAGGTTCTCCCTAGAAGGCTGTCTCCTTGACAGCGGTTCTAGGCTTTCCCTAGACAGCTGCCTCCGAGAGAGACTCCCCAGGTTGTCCTGCGAGGGCTGCCTGCTAGGCACTGTGTCCAGAGGCTCTCTGGAATTAGATCTTCTGGACAAAAAGTCCAGCTGCTCCCTTGAAGCTTGTCTAGCTGATGCTAGCAGGTCCCTTGAAGGCTGTTTTCTAGAAAGCAAATCCAATTGCTCTCGAGAAGTATCCCGACTTGGCAACATGTCTATTCGGTCTCTGGACACTTGCCTACTTGGCAATGTGTTTAGCCACTCTCTAGAAACTTCTCTTACTGGCCCACAGTCTAGCTGCTCTCTTGACCCAAATCTGCAGGGTAAAGTGTCAAGGCAGTCTCTGGAGCCCTGCCTCCGGGGCAGCGTGTTCCCACGATCTCTCTGACTGGGCCTAGCAGCGAGTAGATCCAAGTTTTCCCTAGATGCATGCCTGCTTGGGATACTTTCCAAGTGTTCAGTAGACCCACGCCGGCTGGGGATAGTGTCCAGCTCCTCTCTGGATCCATGCCGACTGGGCACAGCTTCCAAGCACTCTCCTGAGTTGTGCCTGCTCAGCTGCTCCCGGGACATCTGTCTCCTCATCAGCAGGTCAAGCTGCTCCCGGGATGAATACCGGCTGGCTGGCTGTGACAGACTGCCCGCCCCAGAGTAGATCCTGCCATAGGAGGCAGCGGGGACAGCCCTGTGACCCAGCGTGGATGTCTTGTACCACGTCAGTTCGTTGGTCATCCTGCCGACAGATGGCAAGCCCTGGAGAGTTGGAGGGTACTGGAGGCGGTTCTTCAATATCCCTGCACCGGACAGAGAGAGAAGTCAAATATTTGCACAACAGCGAGAAGAGCAGGAAAACCAGGGAGATAAGCCATGCCTCCCCAAGGGCATGGCCACATGGATCTGATGCTGAGCCTTCAGTGTCACTTTAACCTGAGTCAGGCAAGGCCATCCTTGCCTGCCTGCTCCAGATTGTTACCTTTTCTCTGCCGTTGGGTCTGGGTGAGGGAATTTTCATCCCCACTGGTCAAAGCCAGGTCTGGCTGATTATTGTTGGCTGCATCCTTATTAATGTCAAATCCCAGCTTCCGCTCAGAGCCCCACTTCTGGAGGGAGCAGGGGTGAACCTCGCACTCGCCCAGAGCTGGCCAATACGACATGAGGTCATTGCCATCCACATCTGATGAAGGACACAGCAAACAGGCCCCAAAGAAGAGGGAGATAATATTTCCATGAGCAGGAATTGAGCCATCACAAGACGTGGCCTGACCCCCAGGGAGCTGAGCTCGTCCTTTTCCCTGCCAGAGCCCTGGGACTTGCCTTTGGGAGTGGTGTTGGCAGGGTTAGTGAGGAGGCGTTCGCTGTGTGCCGCCCGCTTGAGCTGGCGCTGGAAGCGGCCCCGCAGGCGCACGTTCTCCTCGCTCTCTGAGGACGGGATGGACAGGCTGCGCTCCTCATCCAGAGATAGGTCACTGTCCGAGTCTGAGTCCTGGTCTGGAGAAACATGGTGTGTTGGGGAGACATTTGGAATGAAAGTGGGAGAGGTTCCTGCTGGCAGCGCCAGGACAGCAGAACCACCCCAGGCTGACCACGCTTGTGATGGTGCCTTACCCCTTGCAGCCCCTCCCTCAGCAGCAGCCTGTGCCAGCTCCCCTGGCCCTATCACCAGGTACCTGTGACGGGAGCCCAACTCCATCTCATTGCACCTTCCTGTAAGGCAGCTGCAAATAGCCCTAAGATCCCCTCTGCCTCCTCTTGCAGGCTGAGCAAACCCACATCTCTCAGCCTCTGCTTGCCTGTCCCATGCGCTAGCCCCAGCTGGTCTAGCTTCAGTGAGTCAAATGTCTGTGTTGTACTGGGGAGTCCAGTGTCCCCAGAGACCCCACAACAGCCGATGTCCCCTCTGTTGCGCCCCCCATTTCTACCTCCTTGCGGACTTGCTATGCCCTTTGCCATCTGTCCAGGAGGAGGCCATGCTAAATGACACAATGGCTGCCTCTCCCTCCTACCCACCATGTGCTCGGAAGTCACTGCTGAACATGGGGTGGAAGACGTAACCATACAGCCAGAGCCTGCACAGGGAAGACCTTCCCAAACCCAGGAACAGGGCTGAGCCTTACCTCCCCCAGCATCACGGTGGAACATTGCCACATCGATGTCCGTGGGCCCAGTGTGAGCCAGCAGGCTGTGATCCAGGGCTGAGCCCTGACGTGCTGCCACGTTGTCTCTGAACGAGAGGAAGCCCGAACTGTCACAGTGGCAGGAGCCTCTGGCTCCGCCCAGGCAGGGCCCCCAGAGCCCTGGCCACTTCCTACCTGAGGTAAGCGCGCTGGCTGGAGTGGGTGCGGGCAGAGCGCACGCTGCTCACCGAGGACACTGTGGAGGCCCCCAGGGTGATGCGGATGAGCCCACTCTCCTCAAACAGTGCTGTGTTGTTGTAGGCATTGGGGCCCTGGTGAAGTGGGAGAGGGCGTATGCCCTGTTAAGGAGTTGCCACGGCAGCCCAGGGATAGTGGGGCCATCCCTGTCAGCTCCTGTCCCAGACATGCAGCCTGAGCCCAGCACCCTGTGCTGCTCTGCTCTCGCCCACCTGCATGTTCCTCGTGGCCTCCTCGCTCTGCCCCTTCTTGCTGAGGCAGGCCAGCTTCCATGCCTCCCGCACCTCCTCATTCAGTACACAGAACAGGACCAGCACTGCCAGGCCCTGTGGGGAGAGATGCCATGAAAGACAGCCCTTCACTGCCAGCTGACCTGCTTGCCCACAGTGCCAGCAGCAGGACAGTCCCTGGCTCCTCCAGAGTCCAGGGACTGTGGTCACCAGATTGGGATGCACCAAAGATCCCCCATACCAATGACAGGTAACACCCATAGTGGCCATGGATGAGGGAGGAAAGGGTGAGGTGTCCTCCTGTCTGGCAGTGGCCAAGGAACAAATGGCAGGCTCCCCTGCAGTAACACCAGACGCGCTGGCGGGAGAGGGTTGGCAGGGTGCTGCCATGGATCATATTTTGAGTGTCCAACACCTCCTGTCACATGCTGTTCACTTGCTCTGCCCTCTCAGGACATGGAGGTGCCTTCCCTCCAGCTGGTCCTTGCTATCCCTTGGATGTCACCTCTGAACCAAATGCCTTGCAGCCACCTCCTGCTCCATGTGACTGCTCACCACAGGCACAGCAGCAAGGACTGGCAGGAGTCACTCAGTGCCACAGAAGTGACAGCAGAAGGGACAAGGAGCTCAGCGAGATGTTGGGAGCTCAGCACAGGGCACCCAATCTCCACAGACGGCTGTGGGGATCACAGGGATGCTCTCCTGGGCTGACCCATGCCCTCCCCAGCAAAGGCTGGGCAGTTACCTGGAGGCTGCAGAGGACAGTGTAGAGGTAGTGGAAAGCCAGGACACTGTTGTTGACAGCCAAGAGGCCAAAGAGCCAGGTAGTGCTAATAACTAGAAGCAGAACAAAGGAGCTCCGTAACGTCATGCTGGAGAGAGAGAGACAGACAGGGACATAGACACACACCAAGCGGTTAGTGCGTACTGTTAATCTACAGTCTAGTGCTCACAGACACAGATCCAGAGGGGACAGCTCCTGCAGAGACCTGCCTGCTGCGCCCAGCACTGCAGGCACATCCCTGCACAGTGGCCCAGCTCCCCCTGACTCCCAGGCCTTCCCTTCTGGATCACACATGGCAAACACAGGGGCCCAAATGACACAGGTCCATTTAGAGCCACAGAGAGCTGAGCCATGCTCCAGGGCTGGCTCAAGAGGGAGTGGGGAAAGGTCTCAGGAGCATGTAGGAGAGGAAGAAGCAGGTGCTCATAGCTGACAAGGGCTGAGTGCTGAATCCAAGCAGACACAAGAGGTGGCTGTGTGAGGGCAGGTGGTGAAAGGGGACCAGTTGGTAGGTCAGTGTGGAGATGTGGACATAGGAAAAAGAGGAAGGGCCGAAGTTTAGGAAGGGTTAATGTGGCTGGCAGGTGTGGGAAAGGAGAGTGGCTGCAAGGCTGACACTGATGCACAGAGGGGCCCTCTGAGATGGTGGAAGAAGGAGGATGGTCACTGAAAATGCTAAAACCCACGAGGTTCCAGAGCTCTGTTTGCAGTTTGGCCACTAATACTCACAGAACCGATTTCTTCTTGGTCTCCTTTTGGCCTGGGGAACAGGACATCTTGGCCACAAGCAGGAACATGACCCCATTCATCTGAAAGCGTTGGCACTGATTAGAAGCTGTGCCAAGGGCTGGCTCTGACCTGACCTCCCCAGTGCAAACTCCAGGTCTGCCACGCCCTGCAAACTCCCCTCCTTTCCCCTTCATGCCCAAGCCATGGCCTCCCCCAGGTTTGGCTGGAGTGAAGAGGGACAAAAAGAGGGCCTCTAACTGAGGGAGAGGGACACAGAGAATGGGACAGGCAGTGGGCAGCCAAGGAGGGGCGAGTGCCCATGGTGCAGAGAAGGGAGGCAGAAGAGGGTCGTGGGTGAAACAGGACAGGGTTTTACCACAATGACGACAGTAATGGGGCCTGCAAAGCTCCAGACCAGCTTATCATGAATGGAAATCCAGCAGAAGTCGGGGTTCCCATAGCCCTCAGGATCCAGGCCAACAGCCAGCCCTGCAGGAGGAAAGGAGAGGTCAGGTCCAGACCCAGAAGCTGTGCAGTTGTCCTAACTCTGTCAATCCCATGGTAGCACTATCAGCAGTGAAGGGGCTTTCTCCCTGCTCTTTGCCCTTTGCACAGGCTTCCCCACCGCAGGGGGAAGGAATCAGGACTGTGAGACTCAGCAACAGGGACTTTACTTCCTTTTCCTCAGATGACTCTTGACACAGCCCAGTCCAGGAGGCAATTCATTGCCAGCAACAGGTCACCCAAGTATGCAGACTTGGGAAACCAAGAGACTTTAACTACAAGACCTGAGGAGATGTGCTGAGAAATTACATCTCCTTAGGAGGCAAGATGACAGCCCTTGATATGTGGTCCCCTGACCACCACAGCACTGCTTGCTGCCAGCACTGCTGACCATGGCAAGCTCACCCTCAGCTCTCCACACTGGATGAGCTGGGCAACACAAGGTGGTCAGGAGGCTGCTGAGAGGCAGCACGGCTGGTTTGGGCACGGCTGTAGCACAGGCAGCTCTTACCAGTGATGATGGCAGGCACTCCCCAGCCAATGGCGTAGTAGAAGCGCATGGCCCCGAAGTTGACATTGCGGGCTTCGGTCTGCATGCGGTAGATGTGGAGGCCCTGGACGAAAAGCCAGGCGAAGGTGGAGAGGAAGAAGCAGTGGAGGAGGATGGCAATCACAGTGCAAAGAAACTGGGGAGAAAAAAGCCGCTCAGAGATGGTCCCACTGTGCCAAAGGCTCACCCTCACCACTATGGGCGAGCTTGTTCAAGCTCACAGACCTGGTTCTCAGTGCGGTTGATACCCAGGAGAAAGAGCAGCTCAGAGAAGAAGAGAGTGACCGATATGTTGGAGTGGATGCCACGTGTGTTGGACTTGAGGCCTTTGAGGCAGGTCAGAAAGGAGAAGGTCAGCAGCAGAGACACCAAGGAGAGAGACACCAAGGAATAGGTGACAATTGCCAATGTCTCCAGGTCACCTTCCAGTTGCTGCAGCAGTAGAGAACCAAAGGCAAATAGCAGTGTTAGGAGCAAACACAGGAAGCTTGAAGAACTCTCAAACTGTATTTGTGTCCCAGAAGGAATTTTCTGCCTGTACCCACGACATTTTCTGCCTATGTTGGGACCCAGCAGCTAACAGTCCCCACCATCACTCACAGCCCCACAGGCTGAGGTTACCTCTCGGTGTGAGCTGTCCATCAAAACCCCAAAGGTGCCAAACTGGGAGCACTGACAGTGGACGTGGGTGGTGTTTCGGTACACAAGCTCGCAGTCCCTGGCTGTCCAGAAGCCAGAGGGGTTGATCCTGCAGCCACCAAAAAGCAGAGTGCACTTAGGAGAGAAGACACACAAGTGTGTGTATGTGGGGAAGGAACCGCAGAGAAGCAGGGTGACTGACAAGGCTCTTCTGCCAGCAGATACAACTGCACTCCTAAAGCTGACATACTGGGGCCAGAGCGTGCATGTGGCACTGAGGAAAATGGGTTAGTGGTGGACTTGGCAGTGCTGGGTTAATGGCTGGATTCAATGACCATAAAGGTCTTTTCCAAACTAAAGGATTGTATGACCCTGCTGTGCCCTCCCAGCAGAAACAAATCCCATGGGGGAGGGCAGAAACCCCCGCATCCCAGTGCTGCTCAGGCACACAGGCTGTCACAAAACTCAGGGAACGAGGAGGTGTGTGGGGAAAGCAGCTCAAAGAGAGTGGCCTAATGATGCTCAACTCACGGATCGGAGTGGTTCCACTGGACGCAGAGAGGTTTGCTCCTGTTGGCAGTCTCCAGCAGGTAAAATTCCAGCACAAGAGGAGTGTCCAGGGGTCCTCGCAGGAAGGTGTGATTGCTGAACACAGACACACTCACAATGGGGGAGTTCATCACAGGATTCTTGGGGAGTCTGCAATGAGTAAAAGAGCTCAACCACCACTATCACTGTGCATGGCAGCTGCAGACCCCCAGAGACTTCTCAGATGTCCTGCTCTGACATCTTAGAAGGAAGAGCTCTACCCAGTCCACAACAAGGGGCTAGGAAACATGGCACAGAACAGCACCACGGCTGGGAATCAAACCCTTGCCATTGCAGACAGACTTGGCAACTGCCAGAGGGAATAGAGTCCAGCCAGCCCCTCTCCACTGGTGCTTGCGGGGGCAAAGGGGAGGAGGACATACCTGACACTGCGGCGATCCACCTGGTAGCGTGCAGGCAGCAGCCTCCCGAGGGTGCGGTACATGATGAGAATGACCACAGTGAGAGTGGGCTCGGGCTCTGGCAGCACCTGCCTCGGGGAGGAGTTCTCCAGAGTGTAGTTCCCTTCAACCCCAGCCAGTGTTGGCACTGCTGTGGGGACAGCTGGGGCACACAACGGGGTGGTGAGAAAACACACACACACGCACACACAGAGCTCTGAAGACAGTTTGCAGGGCCATCAGGAGCCTTTGGGATGTAGTAAAGTCTAAAGCTCATGCTCTCAGGGTTGTCTCTTGGACCTCTGACAGAGCCAGGTCTCAGTAGGGTATTTGCAAATTAAATGGCTTTTAAAGGTCCATTCCAGCCCAAAGCATTTTATAGTTCTATGTCTTTCCTGCCAGCTGTACCCACCCATGTTTCTTGAGTGATGCTCACATGCTCACCTTCAGCTTTTGGAGGGCTCAGCACCGACAGTGGTAGCACAACGTGGGTGTGGGGGTCCCAGGCGGGCTGGCCCCGGAAGAGGCTGCTGTGGTAGCGAGGGTAGCGCCGGCGGATGTGGGAGTGGTTCTCCATGCGATCGATGCTCAGCACTGAGGAGGAGCGAGGCAGTGAAAGTCAGCACTAAGATGGACACCTGGAGAGCAGCTGTGCTCCAGGGCACCCCAGGATTCAAGTCCCTGGCAAAGGGACCATATGAACCACAAGCTGGGTTGGTGCTATGATCTGTGTTTGGGTACAACACAAAATCTCAGTACCCACAGTGCTCCCTCCCAGCCCAGATCCTTGCTCTGCCATAGGGCAGACTACTGCAACCAAGGCCAGCTGCTTTTTCACTAGAGACTGGGAAGCAGCTGGGAGCAGGCAGCACACTCCTGGCTCTGCTGGCTCTTGGAGGTCAGCTAGTCTAGGCAGGGATGGGACCAGGATATCTCTCACAAATGTCGCCCCATGTTTGAGAGAGCCACCAAGGACATTATCAGCATGCTCTCTGAGATGCAGTGAGATGAGAAGGGAACAAGGTGTGATGGAGGAGTGTCTCTGCACCACCCCAGCCAGCCCCAGCCTCAGCCAGCTCCTACTCACTGATGTTGGGGGTGATGACACCGACGGGGTTGAGGTAGGTGAGTTTCATGTTGCTGGCCAATGTGCCCGAGTAGTCCCGTAGCTGCTCCATGAGGCTGGCGCTGCCATGCTCCCCGTGCGGCAGCATGGCCCAGTGCTCCCGGTTCTCGGGCGCCAGCACAGAGCTGCCTGCGCGTAGCAGGTTCTGAATGGGAGAGACGTGAGGGCAGAGGGTGAACATGGCCTTTGGGCCTCTCCTGACCACCCCCAGACTGCAGCACGGTGCTCTCTGCACCAAGGGCTCTGGAAAGAGAGGTACTTTCCACTATGATGGGCCCCCACCCTCAATGCTCATCACCCAGTGCCCTACAGAGACATCTTCCCTGCACCCTGGCCATGAGGGATTTGCCAGCAGCAGTAAGACCTCCCTTTGCCTTCCCAGGCTGAGCAAACCCAGTTCTCTTGCCTCTCCTCATCCGCTCTTTGCTCCAGCCCTGACCATGCAGATGACCTCTATGAGTGTTGCTTCCCTGAGTCACTGCCTGTGTGGACTGAGGAGCTCAGTGCTCCTGACAGGGTCCCACCACATCCTCAATCCCCTCAGAAACACACGCTGGCTACTAAGAGAAGCAGCATCAGAAGCCACTCTGATCTGGAGGAAGGACTCACCTCATTGAAGTGGGCGTCCTGTGTAGCTGTCAGGCCAAAGCCACGCTGCTGGCTCTCAAAGGCCATGAGGTGGGACAGCAGGCGAAAAGCAATGTGCACGTCATTGCCAAAGTAGTGGTCCATGTGGTCTGTCACAGCCCGGAGCCGGTGCGCCAGCTTCTTGGCTTCAATCGTGTTAAGCTCAGTCTTGTTCCTCTCCAAACCTTCCAGCTGCCAGTGGGGAGAAATGAGGTGGTTAAACAATTCAGCAAGTTCCTTACCAGGAAACTGGGAAGCTGCAGGCCCTGCTGGACACAGAGATTATTTTTGAAGCCATGGCAGAAACCATGGACACTCACAGTGGTGGTCTCTAGTACAGGGAGCACGTCTGGCAGACAACCAGCCTCCAGCAACACACCAGAGTCTGCGCTGGCCCAGCCAAGTCAGTGTTGGACACAACCAAGACCAAGGAGGTCAAAGGACAGGGCAAGGCTCTCGCAATACTTCCCTGGAAATTCTCCTGGCTTGTTTCAATTCGGCCTAGACGGCATGTAAGTGTTGAATACACTTGCCTGGATATTTCAAAGGGATTTGTCCCTGACAGAATCTGGGGGCCACAGAGGTCCCATGGAGCAGACATCCCACCAGCTTCAAACCACTCAGCCCTGCTCAGGGTTATTTATTTTCCTCTTAAATACTCTGGGAGGACACCAGTAATTTCTGAGGGAGACAGAGATTAAATCAGTCAAGTGAACTTAAGCTCAGACCACTGCTCCCACAGGATCGATTTGGGGGAAGGAGATGAGCAGAGAAAGGCGCTGAGCACTGTGGCCCTTTCATACTCCAGGTGCTCCTGGAGAGCTGAGCGCTTTGAATTCTGCCTGTGAGCCCTTGTTCAGAGGACTCCTGGTCTGTCAGGGGTGCAGAGCCGAGATGATTACCAGCACGGACAGCTCCTTGAAGGCAGGTGAAGTGCAGTTGAAGAGATCTGGCTCCAGCCAGCCCTTCTCCTCATCACAGTGTCTGATGGCTGCACCTAAAACAAGGAGGAAAGACTTGTTGGAAATTCAGCACAGGATCCATGGCTGACCTGCTGCATCCCCCCAGCAGGGATCCTCTACACCAGCTAATCCCAAAGAGTGGCACTGACAAGCGATGGGGAGGGCCTGTAACACTCTAGGGCCATCATACTGCTTTGCAACAGTGCAACCCTTTCTACTCTTGGTCTGTAATACCTCAGCAAGCTGCTGCCATCCCCCCCTCCAGAAGCTGGGTGCCTACGTGTACTTTGGGGCTGCATCACACCAGGTGCTATCACACAGAACTGCAAAAAGGACTAAGTGACTTGGCAGGACCCAGGCTGGAAAAACCCCAGGGGACGTGACTGTGTCCTTAGGCACATCTAACTCCAAGCTATGAAAGCCCAAGCAGCTCTAGGCATCCCCCAGCTGACAGTCTGCAATGCCTGCTGAGGTCCTGCTCTCTTCACAGGGCAAAGCCACCCCAGGAGCACAACAGCCCTGCTGTTGGGCTGGAAAACCAGCCCCTGAGCTGAGCCTCTTCAGTCAAAGGGAATGGAGGAGTGGGATGGTGGACCCCAGTGTGGAGGATCCAGCAGTGTGGGTTCAGTATCTGCCACCAGCCCCCAATCCCTGGCTGGAGCCCAAGCACTTGTGTACAGCAAGGGAGCTTCCAAAACTGAATGGGATGAGATATCAAACAGCACCAAAAACACTGCTAAAGCCAACACGGAGAAAAGTGTTCTTGGTTGGGAGTGTCACCACAACACTGAGCAAGAGAAACTGGGCAACCCCAGTGTACCCAACAGGACAGTGGAGCAGGTCCTCCTGGGGACAGCATCAGTGCACCGGAACTCACCCAGGTGCCCATGGCTGGGGGAGGGTAGCAGGGAGAGGAAGCTTGGAGTAGACTCCAGTTGCTGCTCAGAAAAGCCCCAGTGACAAGCATGACCCCTCCCACTACCTCCAGCTCCTAGCAGTCCTCCCAGCCACCCTTCTCCCAGCTGCAGAAGCACAAGGACCAGGGTAATTGCAGCACGGAGCAGGAAGAACAAGGAAGTCTCCATACTGATGGCATTCCCCTTGCACAGAACAGAGCTTGACTCAGATGCCGATATGGGCAGGATCCGACCCCCCGTGCCTTCCCCTGCCAGCCAGGCAGAAGGAACAGGACCTTGTGCTGTGCCTGCCCATCAGTTCCTGCCCCATTCCTACCACCCCCCACTCAAACAGTTTCCCCTTCTTCCATCCCACAGCCAGTCCTCCCTGGCCTCCCCACCCATCGTTCACTATCAGCGCCTTCCCCGCCCAGCCTAAGCAAGCGAGTGCCATCCAGGAGAGCCAGCATCCATCCCAGCCGGGGAGCAGAGCACAGAGCCACCCAGAGCCAACGCTGCAGGCTCAGCACGGCGGGTGGCAGGGGCTGCATGCGGCTGCAGCTGGGCTTGTGCTGGTTAGTGAGCTGGGAGCAGGGAACAGTGTGTAAGAGCAGTGAGGCCAGGCAAAGCATTGGGAAGACTCTTGGCAGCTCCAGAAGCAGTGGGGAAAGCGCAGGGGGGTGCAGGGTGTCAGGCAGGGAGCAGGGAGGGAAAGCCGTGTGGCGCAGCCCTTACAGCACAGGAGGAAGGAGATGGGAACAACCTTACCTGCACCCCTCAAGCCTGAACACGGAGGGCGAGAGAACCGGGGAGAGAAGCGACAACAGTTAGGAGCCGAACCTGCCTCCTCCTGGGGCGAACGGCTGGAGAAGGACAGGGTGTGTATTGTTCCCTGAGGCTCACACTGCCCTACACTCCCAGACACCGTGCTGACACCTCTTCCATCACTGAGGACAGCTTTGCCTCCTCCAGCTTGGGATGCTGACTCCTACCCAACATTCATCTGACAGCACACTGTGCCCTGCTTCCCTTGCAGGGCACATGGGGATGGGACTGGTGGAGTCACAGCAAGGAATTGCTGGTGCTGTGCCAGGCCTGACCTCAGCCTCAAGCCTGGTGAACCCAAAAAGCAGCACGAAGAAGATGGGAACCGAGACTGAGGGAACAGCACAGCTGGGTGATGGGTCTTACACCCCATAGCTTGTACCCAACCCCAGTCCCATGGCCAGCACCCTCTGCTCTCTGCTCTTCCCCAGATTGTGGCATTTTCTCCTCCAGCTTCCTTCTCCCAAACTTCGAGCCCAGCTGAATGGGACTGGGGTAGCACAAGAACAGTGTGACATTGCCAGGGCTGCTACAGGACAGCCAGGCTTCCCCCTCCCCTCTCCATCACGTCCCCCACTCACCCAAGGAGCCTTTGGGACACAGCACTGCAGCTGAGAAGCCAAACTTGGTCTGGGGCCACCACACACCCGCCTTCAGGCTTTTGGGGCAGCCATCATAGAGCACTGTGGAGACACACAGGTCACAGGGCCAGGCCACTGACATCGAGCCCCGCAGCACCAGCTTCCCACACTCCTGTGCCCACACTCACCCTCACAGCCACTGGGCGTCACCTCGGCAAAAGGGCTATCACAGCTGTTGCACTGGCGGCCAATGACCCCCGGCCGGCAGTGGCACCGGCCCGTCTCCCTGTCACAGGAGCGCGAGGTGGAGCCCACGGGGTAGCAGTCACAGGGCAGGCAGGTGTCACTGCCTCTGGGGCGGTAGTGGAAGTCCTGGGAGGAGATGGGGACAGTCATCAGAGAGCCCACTGGGACTGCAGCCGAGGTTGGCTGGGGAATCCCTGGAACCAGAGAAGGTCAAGGCTCTCCTAATTTGCAGGCACCCCACTGCCCCCATCATCACCATGCTGGGGCAGGAAGGCTGTACAGAGGAGTTGAGCAGGGATCCAGCCCAGAATCGGGCACACAAAACAGGGCCTGGGCGACTGCCAGACCTTTGGAGGGGACAAAGAACAGCATCAAGAACAAGCAAGGTTTCAGGCCAGCCATGGTCCATGTCCTCATTGCCACACCTGCCCCTCACCTTGCAGTGGCACTGCCCGTTGGTTTTATTGCAGTCGGGGTCAAAGCCCTTGCTCACATCACAGTTACAGGGCCCACAGGTGGGGTTTCCCCACCAGCCCTTCGGACACTGCTGGTCCATCCTAGGGAGAGAAATACCTTTGATGTTACAACAACCAAATTCCCCAGGCCTTGTTCTGCCACCAGTCCAGCTGCTCAGCAGCTCCAAGGAGGCAGGTGGCATTGAGACGTCCCTGGTTATACAGCCAGGATGAGAGGCCAGCATGGAGCCAGGCACAAAGGCCATGGTCCGGCCCTGTATCTCACCTGTGCTCGCAGTACTGCCCGAAAAAGTTCCCACTGCACTCGCACACGTAGCCCAGGGGTGAGCCGGGCTTGCGGCGACACACTGACTTGTTCTTGCAGGGGTTGAGGTGACACACATCCACACAGTCGCCTCCGTAGTACCCTGCGGTGTGGACAGAGAGCACCTTGTAAAGCAAGTATCTCCTCCCCGAGAGGTGCCGGAGTACTAAGGATGAATTCAAGGGGCTCAGGAGGGATTCTGCCCTCCAAAAAAACTGATGAGTGTCTGAAAGGGATGTGACTTGCCCAAGGGATGGACAGGAGAGCAGTCACAGGCCAGGAGGGAGTCACAGGGGGGGAGGAGAAGATTAAGCAGGCACAAAAAGCAGAGGAGTGGCAGGGTGCTGCAGGTCCTACCTGGCTGGCAGACACAAGAGTAGCTCTGCCACTCATCCTTGCAGACGCTGTTGGCTGGGCAGGGGTTGGAGTCGCAGGGGCTTGGCACAGTGCAGCCAGCCTCCACCCGCAGGGCATGGCTGGGCTTGGGCAGCACAGTCCCGGTGACGCTGTCACCCAGTCGCACACCCTGCAGTGCAGGTGACAAACTAACAGTGAAGCTAGGACAGACACATGAGGCTCCAGTTCTCCTGCCTTGCACAAACCTCCAGCAGCAGCCACTCCCCATCCTCCCTATTGAACGCTACCCCACAGCACCTCAGAGCCTTGAATGCCCAGAGGGACGGTGACACCAGCAGGATGGATGCTGGCAGCAGTTGCTAGACTTGCATTTCCAACTCTCCACGTAACAGACCCGCTGAAAAGGGAAGGCTGAGTGCAATGGACTCACCTGTATGCAGCCCCTCAGCCCATTCTGCACCTCGCCAGAGCCCAGGATGCCCCCCACATGCAGGTGTTTCACCTTCAGGCCATGCAGTTCATTTCCCACAACCACCGTGTCCTGCAGAAGGAAAGGGAGTAACAGGCAATGGGCACCAGCCCTGTCCCAGCCCTCTCAGGGGGTGCAGAGGCACAGCCCCACCTGTGTTTGCCAAGCATCCCCCACAGCTCCTGTCCTGGAGCCAGGGTCGTAAGCAGCACCTACCTGGTAGAGCCCAAAGTCCAGGGTGAGGGTGATGACGTAGCGTGAGTCTCGCCCGCTGTGGACATCCCGCAGCTCCAGCTGGAGGTCGTGCCATTTCCCATCACTGAGCTGCAGCTGGTCCAGGACAAGGCTGGTGCTGCGCCCGGACCCCCTGCTCACCATGAAGGAGAGCAGGCCCCCAGCCAGCTGCAGAAAGGGAACAGCACCACCAGCAGTGAGTAAAGACCCCATCAACTCTGGCTGCTTCCAGTCTACCCGCCACTGGCGTGTGGAGAGGGAAATCCATCCCTGCTAAATGCCTCTCCTCACAACTCCCCTCTGCTTAAGATGGAGCCAGCAGGGAAAACAAGGTCCCTATGCTCTCCTGGGGCAGACAGCAGCAGAGGCTGGGCCATGGTGCTGTGGCTGAGGCCGTGGCCATACCTGGCAGAGCAGCGTGGTGTACTGGCCTGCGTGGGCCTGCAGAAGCACCCCATCCTGCTGGCGTGTCCGAAATGCCAGCCCCAGGTACCACGGCACCGAGATCTTCATGTCTGTCTTGAAGTCCCAGGTCAGGACACTGTTGCCCTGAAAATAGTGGGCATGGTGCATGGCTGGAAAGGAAAGTGGAGGTGAGGAGAAGGGATGGGCACTTCACAGGGAGCACTAGACACAGAGACAGCAGTTAGTTCATACCACATGGATCCATTACTCTGCTTTCACAGCAACCCCAGCACAGCCTTGCACATACCCACGCTGCTCATGCCCAGCAGTGCCCACTCACTCACCATGGTGGCAGTCTTTGCCCCCAAAGCCAACAGGACAGAGGCAGGAGTAGGTCCCCCAGCTGACAGAGCAGGTGCCACCATTCTTGCAGGGGCTGGAGTCGCAGAATGTGTGCTTGGCATGACAACCTGGAGATATCAAAGTCACCTGTATCAGCCTCAACCAGCTCACCACTTCCCCCCAGCCCACATGGAAAGGCACCACTGCCTGCTGGCCTTTTTCCTGGCCTTTTCCCTGGTTGTCAGAGGGCCAAGCCCAGCTGCTCAGTCTCTCCACACAGACCCTGCCTACTCAGGGATGAGGGTTAAGGCCGTTGCTGCTTCTTATGTCAGAACAAAGATACTGTAGAGCTGGACTGATGATCTAGCATCTCCCAAGTCAGTCAGCTCAACAGGTTCTGCACTTGGGATCAGGGGACATTCCCAGAACATTAGCTGAGGTGGGCATTGGATCATTTAGGGAGACCTGAAGGCATTGTTCTCCAGTGAGAAGGTGCTCAGCTCTAGCTGCGGTGCCATGATGCTGTTACAGCCCAACAGCACTGCAGTGTGAGGAGAGGCAATTCCCAGGGCAGGGGCCGGCAGGAGCAGAGGCACTGGTACCTGCAGTAGTTCCGTTGTTGGCGATGTAGGAGGCCAGGTCAATGCGTTTGCTGTCGATGAATAGGTCTCTCATGCATCCCACAAAGTCCCGGTGAGTGATGGGGAAGTTTTCCGGCAGGTTGGGGACCCCTCCAAGGAGCAAGGGACCTGTGAGGTCCAGGGACCTACAGGATCATAAGCCCAGGGCTCTCAGAGGTACAGTGACCTCACACTGGCCCAGCCAGCTCCCCAGTGCACAGGGCTGGGAAGCAGACATCCTCAGGGACAGGCACACACAGCCACGGTCCCAGATGTGAAGGCCTGGCTCCTCAGGGCACCTCTCCCCACTGCAGAAGTTCCACGGAACTCACTTTTTCGAGCTGGTCTGCACACCTTCTGCAGCACAGGAGTAGTTTCCAATCTCGCTGCCGAACTGCAGGGCCACTGAGGCATCACATTCATCTATTGTCAAGATGGCCACCTTGTCCTTGGAGGGGCCCTGCACCACCCCCAGGGTGCTGACCTTGGGCTGAAAGCAAATGCAGGGTGTCAGCAGTGCACATGCCCTGGACCCAAGCACCCAAGGGTTCACACAACAGCAAGGAAAGGCCTGAGCACAGCCCAGGCTCGGCTGTGCTCCTGGAGGTGTGACCATTTCAGGAGGGAAACCTTCAGCGGAGCCCAGCAAGCAGCAGCAAAGAGGGACATGGGCAAGAACACTGCATGGAGCACGTTCCTGCAGCCTCCAAGTGAGGTCCTGAGTGTCAATCCATCCCTGTACCCAGCTGTCTGCTCCACTGCATCCATCCCTAAGGGCTGAAAACCTCCTCTACCTTTTCTCCAGAGGCCCTGCCATGGGACAGAGCCAGACAACAGGAGTGCCAGAGCTGCTCACTTGTGGGAAGAGAGAGCCATGAGTGTTGGGGACAGCTGGGGCACACGTACCTTGTTGTAGTAGTGGAGCTGCAGTGTGTGCCACTGCCCATCACTCACACCCCCCGGCAAGTAGGGGCTCACCACCGTGCTGGACTCTCCTGAGGAGACAGGGATGATGGCCGGCTGAGGGAAGCCAGACAGCCCTCAAACATTCCCATCCTTCCTGAGGCACCAAACCCACTGTGCTGCTGATGGCCTTGTGAAGCTCATACTGACACAATAGGACAGAAGGGCAGCAGAGACACCAAAAGGGTTTGTCCTGGTTTGTGCTCACAAACTGCACTCCTAAGCCCAGCGAGAGTTCTGAGACACACAACTCATCCCCTGTGCTCTCCACTGATGCTCACCAACACTCCTCAACCCCGCTTCTCTTAGCACAGGCTCCATCCAGGGCAGCACTCTGCTCTCCCCACTCAGCACAGGCCTTCTCACAATTCCCATGACACAAATCCCACAATAGGCAGGGCCAAGCGTACCTGTGGAGTACTTCAGCTGGACCTGACCCTGGATGATCTCTACTGCCAGGAAGTCGTGCCTCTCGTTCAAGCGCCCATTGTAGAGCAGGAGGCCGCTGGGCTCCACGGTGCTGAACCTGGGGCAGGGGAGGAAGAAGGAGGGCAGAGTGTGTGCAAGGAGCATGTGGAGATCCCTTCTCTCCCGTGGCATGCCCCAGCATCCCAGCACAGGGACACTAAGACCTGAGTATGGGGGCCTGGCACAGAGGTAGAGAGCTGGCAGTAGCGAAGGGCACAGGCACTGCAGGAAGGGATGAGCTGATGCCAGTGCAGATTCACAGCCCTTTGGCTAAAGGTGCCATGGCAGCCCCAGGGGAAGCAAAGCCAGTAACATAGGGGTCTGGAGAACAACAGGTAATTCCTAGATTGGCCCAGCGTGCTGTGCACAAGAGCCACCAGAGCAGGGCCAGGTGACCTAAGGATGCTGGTGTGCAGCGGAGAAAAGAGAGAACTCACGAGAGGGCAAGGGTGAGGTGGAAGCGCTGGCGCAGGCCCCGGAACATGACGAAGGATCGTGGTGGGAAAGAGCGCGTGGACACCTCGCAGAAGGGCGTCTCGAAGCCGCCCGCCGGACACTGGCAGCGGAAGCCGCCATCGGCGCCGTTGGTGCAGGTGCCGCCGTTGCGGCACACGCCGGGCACGCACCGCCCCGCACGGCTGTCCACTTCACAGTTCTCGCCTGCAGGAGCAAGGCCACAGGCTTGGGATGCGTACACAGCAGCCACCCATGTGCTCTTTGTCTTGGGAATGCAGACCTCAGCCTGGATTCAGGACAGGGTAGCTGAGGGGAAGGTGTCTGTGGAGCAGCTGGGGGCCAGTGAAGGACATGACCACCCAAGTGCTACCCAGGTGTTCCCCACAGGAGCCAGTGAGTGAGCAAACAATGCCAGCTCAGCCACTGGGCCAGATGTGATGCCAGCTCTGGCTGAAGAGGCAACTTTGGATCCAGTATGGCATGGGAATGGGACAGGAGGGCACTGGCCACAGCTGGGCTGCACAGTCCTAAGGATGGAGAAGCACGCCAGGTAAGTCCTGGTAATGCTGAGAGTGCCTCCTTGGGCCCTGCCACCACACAGACCAGGGACAGGCATCTCAGTCCTGTCTCTGGGATGTGGGGACAGCACAGTGCCACTGAGCTCCTGTCCATAGCTATAGAAGTATCACCCACGGCACCGGGAGCCTCCAAACACTGCAAGCAGGAGCAAAAGCCAAGTGGGACACAGCCACGTGAGGGACAACAAATACCCTTGCACCTTGCTGGCATGGGAAACAGGGATGCCCCACGCCAACTCAACAGTGCAGTGCAGGGCGTCTGTCAGCTCCTTTTCCTCTGCTATCCCCACAGCACCCAGGGAACCACTCAACTGCAGTCCTACACCCTGGGCCCTGCTCCCATTACTTGCTCTGGATACACAAGGAGGATGAGGAGACAGCATGAAGTGACAGGCAAATGAGCTCATTAACCCTTCTGCTAATGGCTGTTCACGCTTCAAACGCCGGGGGTTAATTACCACTGACTCTGCTTATCTCACCAGGAGCCACCGACAGGAGAGCTCCAGGCAGCCATCTGCTGCCATGCTCCCTCCCGGCAGCGAGAGCAAGGCAGGGGATCCCTCCTCAGTAGCCACAGACCACCTCCTCTCATCCTCCAGCTGCCAGTTCTCCACAGCCTGTTGGGAACTTGTGGCAACCAGTCACTGGTTGGCAACAACACACCCCTCCAGCCCCCCCAGCTAGGACCAGATCTGCCTGGATCAGATCCTGCCTGGTGGGGACCTAGGCCCAGCCTTCCCTTCTGTTCTGGGTGGGTTGCAGCTTAGCCACTGCGCATGGAGCCAGTGTGGCTCCACACCTCTGCCAGACCAGCTGAAGACTGGCACAGGCTGAAACCAGCAGACAGACTCCAATAGTCCCAGATCCCTTCACCCTCCTAGCACAGGGCACAGCTGAGAAACCTCCTGCATCCCAGCCTAGCACAGCCCAGCTTAGTCCTCCTGCTCTGCGAAAAGGGGTGGAGAGTGATGGCCAGGGTCCCCAAGGGTCCTCCATGCCGACTCCCTACAAGACAGATTTCTATGGCAACCTCAGCCCTCCACATGCAGCACCATGGAAACACAGAGAGCAAGGAGCAGAGCTGAACCTCTGTGGGCAGAGAGGTTCTGACACCCAGTGCCATGCGGGGAAGAGCACCCGTCATGGTGACAGCAATGCCAGAGGACCCGCCCACCTGTCCCCCCAGGGCCCCAGCCCCAGCACTCACCGCTGAAGTGCTGGCGGCAAACGCAGGTGTATCCCCCCTCCTTGCGGGTGCAGATCCCACCGTTCAGGCAGGGGTTGGAGTAGCACAGGTTGATCTCCGTTTCGCAGTAGTCCCCGGTGAAGCCCTGAGGACAGCGGCACCGCAGGCCGGTGATGGGGTGGATGGGCCGAAAGAGGGTGGAGTGGGAGGCGATGAAGGGGGCGGAGCTGTCGAACTTGAGGACGGAGATGCACTTCATGTAGTTCTGGCAGGGCTCCCGCAGGCACACGTTGTCGTCAAAGGGCAGCACCTCCAGCATGGAGGCGCCCGTCAGCACCATGCGCTTCATGTACAGCTGCTCCTGCAGCTCCTCCGAGCTGAAGTAGCGCCCGCCCCGCGGCGCCAGGGCCGAGAAACTGACGTTGAGTACCGTGCCACCCACGTCCGTGTCGTTCTGGATGTTGAAGATGAAGATGTCCTCCTTGGGCGTCGCAAGCACGGTGGCCACTCCTTCCAGGAAGGTGGACAGCAGCGGGGAGAGGAACCTCTCCTGCCACATGTTCTCCAGGCGCACCGTAATGCTGTTGGCCAACATGTCCTCCGTGATGATGATCACCCGCAGGATGCACTGAGCTGTCACACTGTGGATCCCGTCTGTTGGAGGGAGCAGGAACACACTGTAGGTCTCTGCCTGCTGCTTGGAGGGTCTCCTCCCTCCCACCCCAGGGCAGAGCCCTGCACCCCAGTGTGGCCTCCAACAGGTCTGAGTCTTTGGCTAAGGAAGCTTGGAGCCACAGCCCCAGAGGCTAGCAGGGGGCCACCTGGGATGGAGGGGGAGTGGCTGGTGTAGCTGCACCTTCCTCCCCTCCCCCCCATCAGGCTCTCCACTGAGAGAACTCTCAGGTTTTCTCCTTGTTCTGGATCTCGGCAGCAAACTGAGCTCTCAGGAACAAAGGTGCTCAGGAACAGAAGGAAGTCCCAGCAGGAGGTTTAGCAAACACAGGAGCTGATGCCAGGGCCTGGGGTGTTTTGCTTCCCTGCTGCGCCTTGTCTGCCTCCCCCGTGCTGCCTTTTCCTGTCCTCTCCTCCTGCCATTTCCTTCCTCTCTCCTCCAGGCTCTCCCAGGCTTTTGTGCTGGTCTCCCTGCTTCCCCCCTTCTCACCATCTGCTCCACATCTCTTCCTCTCTCAGCCCATCTCTGGTTTGTTTAATTCTCTTTAAGCTCTATTTTCCTTGGAAACAAACTCCTTCCCTTTGGGATCCTGCACCACACAAGCAATTTCCCAGGCAGAAGCAGAGGAGCATGCAGGGACACCCGGAGCATGCCTGCCTGCTCTCTCCCAGGACCTTGGCCAGCAGCAGCAGCTCACCTACCACACATCAAGTGCACTCCCAGCCAGCAGCTCAGGCTGCAGGGGCACAGGCAGCACAGCACAGCCCAAATGGGCAATGGTGCAGCTTCCATCCCAGCAGCTCCATGATCACGGGCCTCTGCCTCACCCCACCTACCCACTCTCAGAGACCCAACAGATCTTGATACCCCAGGATACCCCAGACACCTCTGCTTGCAGCTTTGTCTGGGGCAACCAGCTGGGAGAAGTCTGTCTGCTGACCCCCGGGAGGATGCCTCCTCTCATCTGGTCCCCTCCTTCTGGGCCTCCAGCACAGGCTCCAGCAGGCTGACCCAGACTTCAGCATGGCAAAGCAAGACTATGCCAACCAACCTTGGTGGCCCCAGAAATGCTCGATGGAACGCATCAAGAACCTCACTGCTCTTGAAATGAGGCAATCCATCTTCCAGCCCATTGCCAATGCTGGTGCCTGATGGGCATTAGCAGCACACAGCTGTTGCCTGTTGTTCCCATCTCCCACCCCACATTCACCTGAGAGCCTCAAACCCCCTCATTTCCTTGGAAAACTGGCTCTACATCATCCTACCAAGATAACATTTACATCAGCACATCTTGACGGTGACTCCCATGCCTAATCCCAGATCTCAAGCCTTGCTATAACCTCCCCTATATGCTTCACCTCCTCCAACCCAGTGCAGGGAGGCATGAGGAGCAGGAGGCATCCTGGCACCCCAGTCAGCCCCAGCCCTGACGAGGACCAGGTGTGCAAATGCCAGCCACTCATCCCTCACCCAAGCCCCAGCTCCAAATCTCATGTACAAAGCTGCCTTACTGTTCTTCTCTTTCCATGGCTGCTGTGCTGCAAAGCCTTTTGATTTCCCTCAGCCCTGTTTGAAGTTTGCAGTGCAGGAGGATTTACAAATTGAAACATCTCCCTTTCTTCCACCTCTCCCTTCTACTCTTCAGAAGGTGAAAGCTTTCTGGTGACCCTGCAAATTCTTGCACAAGCAGCAGCCTGCGTGCTGGGACTGCTGCTCTGGAGATAAGGCTGGCTTCAGGCTGGGGGGAGCAGCGTGCCACTACAGTCACCCAGGAGCTAATCCCCTGGAGGAAAGGGGGGTTGCTTCTCTCTGAAGTCAAACTGCTCCCACCCCATACAGAAGCAAGATGAGAAAGCACCCCTCTGTGTAACACCCTGCCCGCTCTGGCACGGATTGCAGCATGAGCAGCAGCAACAAAACAGCTCCATCCAGCACCTGGCTGGACATGCCAGGGGATCTAGACCTGCCTGGGCTCAGGGCAAGGAACTGGCATCATCACCTGCATACCCCAAGGCACATTCTCTCTGCAAGAGGCTCATGCGGTACCAAGACCACCCAGACCTTGGGAGGCAGAAATGAGAGGAAAGCTACAAGCCACACTTGGCATAAGATGCTCCCCAAGCCACCATTAGCCTGGTATCCCACCCTGAGGAACCACCTGGTGAGACAGTACCCCAGGATGCCACCACTTTGACACCAGATCCCTTCTCAGGACACAGCTGGGTCATGTCCCAGCTCCCTCTCCTCTCCCTTTGTCCGCTCCTTGCAGGTGGCCTCTCTGGTCAAGGCAAGCATGAGCTCAGCACGAGCCCAACTCCCACCCCTCTCCTCTCTTCAGCTTGTAGCTCACCCAGAAGCAGCCAGGAGGCCCTGGGGACAGTTTTCACTCTCCCCAAGGGCTGCTCAGCACCCAGCAACAGCCAGGCAGACATCTGCCTGATTTATGGCTGTTATTAGGCCTTGGCCGACACGATGTTGAGTTCTGGGGCAGCCTGGTGGCTAGCCATGCCTCACAGGAGAAAGGAGCCTGTGCCTGGGGAAGAAAGTGAGCTGGAGGGTACCTGATGCCTTTGGCATTGCCCAGCCTGCAGCAAGAAAGCCAGGCATCCCCTTACAGTTCCCCACAGCAATGTGGAGCCAGGCCCGGCCCCACAGCCCTCCTCAGTAAGCTCCCCTGTAACACTGTCCCACCTCAGCATCACACCCAAGGCTGTTTCCCCCCTCAGCTCCATGCAAGGGGAGGCAGATGGTTAAGAGAATGACCCGCTGCAAACGGGGAAAGAAAAAAATAAAGCGACCAGAAGAAAGCCCAAAGCTGGCTGGAGGCACTGACCCCCCCATGGGAGGCATTTTAATCAGGAACCCTCAGCCTTTCTGATTAAATCCTGTGGCTGGAGAGCTGGTGCCTGGTGAATATTCATGCAGCAGAGTGAGGAGTCCTAGAAACATGGCTACAGGGAATGGAGCACGGAAATGGGACAAGGGGCTCTAACCCTTTGCTGGACAGCATTAGGCCATTGTGTTTGCAATTCCAAGACTGACAATTACCAGCTTCAAAAGCAACAAAGCTAAAGAAGAGCTCCATGTCCTCTTCTGAGTGGCAGCAAGTGTTCAAGAGAGCAAAAGCCACTATTCTGACTGCAATGGGCAAACCCAGAGACAGCAAAGGTGATCTGGGGACAGACAGGGTGGCTTTCATGTTTGCAGGTGAAGAGCAGTAAAACATGTCCAGACAGAGAAGTCAGGAAAAGGGACAGGTATGGGTATGGTGAACATTCCCCACCGCTGCTGAAGGGCTTTGGCAGACCTCTCAACATTTTGATGATACTTTACCAGTTAAGAGATCTTGAAAGTAAATCAGGCTCCATCACCCAGCACAGAGGATGAAAGCCATTCTCCTGCACCTGAGTCTCCACCCTTGTCACCAAGCCCAGAGAAACCCATCTGAAATGGTTAAAAGTCAACATGATGTCAGTCTCTTACAGTGCCCTGATTTCACTCTGCTGCTGGCCGTGGACACAGCCCCTCCATCCCGCTGTCCTGCATACTCAGCAGCCAAGAGCAGATTTTAGCAGCCAGAGGTGTCCACACGCCTATGAGAAGCAGTTTTGAGGCTATCAGCCCTGCTGGAAAGGCACTGGGCTTGTGATGGCCCAAGTCTTCTGCCTCCTACAAGGGGCTGAGCTAAGAATACACACAGCTCACAGGCAGGCAAAAAGGCCTCTTGCCCTGTGTTTTAGGGGCATTCAGCCTCCCTCAAATGCACAATAGCAGCAGGGAAGCCACCCCCTCCTAGGATGCTGATCCTTGGGGCACCCACATAGGTGCTACTGCTGCCCTCCAGGTGCTCTGTCCGGGGCAGACAATGCAGCCGGGTCTGAAATGTCCTGGCTGCCAGCTCTGCAAACCCACCCTCCCTCTGCACACAGCGACAGCACGGGGCCGGCAGAGCTGCCAGCTGGGCGGGGGGCTTCCAACAACAAAGACTGAAAAGCCAAACTAGATTTCCACCTCCACAGCCAGTATCAAAGCCAACAAAAGGCCCGTTTTCCAGCGTCTCACTTCTCTCGCCGGAACGGCTCTTCCCCTTCCATCTTCTCCCCTCCTTCATGAGCACACCTCTCCCATTCTCCCTTCCCGCTGGAAGATGACGACATTCTAATTGCAAGGGCCCCCTTGCCGCGAGGCGGCTCGATACAGGACTTCAGGACGTGATTGTCTCCTGCCTTTGTGCAGGGTTAAGTGTGTGAGGAGGCAGGGCTTGCATAAACACACTGGGACAGAAGCTGGAAAGGTCAAAACCACCCCCCACCTCCAGGAATGAGCATGTGTGCGCCTGCAGCCGCTCTCGGCCAGCCCTGCGGCTACAATTAGCCCCCATAGAGCCCCAGCCCACTGCCGGGCTGGTGCTGCTCATGCTGGATTGCCTTGAACAAGTCTCCTTTTAAAGCCGTCGCTCCACCTTTTGAAAGAGATCCTTCTCTCACAGAATAAGTCAGATTGAGAGAGCTGAAAGGGAAGGCAGCTGGTAGCCGATGGTCAGGGGAGCATCACAATTTCGAGTACGGCTCCCCAGGCACTCCCGGCAATTCAGTGCTTGGCCCCTCCAGAGAGAGCTCTTGTCCTCCCTCCCCCAGAGCCGCTGCACGGTTCAACGATGGACAGATGCCTCCATTTCAGATCACGCATCTGCCAGCCAAGAAAGGCTGGTGCTGAAGGCAAAGCTCTGGGAGCTCCAGGTCCAAACCCTGCTTGCTCACAGGCAAGCCTCTAGCTCCCTCTTTGTCCTGTCCTCAGCTGGGTTAGAGGGGACCCCAACACTCCACAAAGCCACCCCTAGCTACTGCTAGCATCTGCATGTGGATACTCCAGCAACACACACTATGCAAGAGTTCCAGGCACTGTGCTCAGGTTTGTCACAGCTGTCCCCTGCAGCACTAAGTTGGCTGCAGAAAGGTGGAACCACGCTTTAGAAGACACCCCACAAAGTGCAGGCATTGGCAGGTGCCACAGCCAGAATCCAGACTGAACTGTTTGCTACTGGCAGATGGGTGTTTAAGAAGGCTCCTTCTGCACTGAGCTCAATCCCTCTGTCCTTCCCACGCGAAGCCAGGGAAGCGCTCAGTCCCGGCAAAGAGAAAAGCCACCTCGGCTTGGGAGCAAAGCAGTGTACCAGCCCCCGGGCCAGCAGCCTGGCCATCCTGAGAACCGCCTCTTTCCCAGGCCAGCACCCTATGGCACACAACACAGCCTGACTGGCCACAGCACCTCCAAAGGTGCCTCACTAGCAGCCAGAAACAATCTCACAGCTCAGTAACGATGCTTTGTTCTTGCAGACCACTTCTAGCCTTGGCCCCTTTATGGAGAGCTGCTGGACAGCCTGCCTCCCATGCCACCCTTCACACCACTACAGCAGTATTCCCTGAATAGAAGGGACTCTCGATCCAAGTCTTGTTACCAGTCCCCAACCCAACCCCCGATGCACAATGGGCTGCCCCAGAGGGACCTCACAGAGCCCCCCAAAGGTACTGCACCGAAGGTTTAATGACTTTCACTCCCTACCTGTGACAGTCACCAGCATGGAGGCCACAAGCGGACGGTTGTTGTCCAGCTTACGGCTCAGCCTCAGCTCCCCGCTCGATTGATTTACAATCAACAAGTGCAGTTCATTTCCCCGCTCAAAGGTGTAGAAGAGGCGGTCAGATGCATCTGGGTCATATGCTGGGACCTTCCCTATGACCCCCGAGGGGAAGGTGTTGGACTTATTGGACACGTAGTTATTGAACAAGATTTGGAAGTTCTTCAGAACAGGGCTGTTGTCATTCTGGTCAATGAGTTTGATGTGGACTGTAGCTCTGCTGACCAGAGGGGCAGAGGTGGCCTGCACTACAATCACATACTCGGGTTTTGTCTCATAATCCAAGTCTATCAAGGCTGTGAGCTCCCCAGAAAAGATGTCCATCTGGAATATCTCAGGGATGTTGCCTTCCACAATTTGGTACATGATCTGGGCATTGGGTCCCTCATCCGGGTCAACAGCTGTGATTTGGGCCACCACAGAGCCTACGATGCTGTTCTCCTTTACCAAGACCTCAAACTCTTCAGAGGGAAAGACAGGGGCATTGTCATTCACATCCTGAATGGTAACCTGGATGTGGACAGGAGTTCGCTGAGGAGGGATGCCCCTGTCCACGGCATAGGCAGTCAGCTCATAGACAGGAACGTTCTCGCGGTCCAGCCTGCGCACAGTGCGAATGATCCCCGAGGTGGGCTCTATGGTGAAGTCTCCATCCCCATCCTCCCCATTCTGGAAGGTGTACTGCACTCGCCCGTTTGTGTGGGCATCCCGGTCGGTGGCAGAGATCTGGAGCACACTGGTGAAGGGAGGTGCATCCTCAGAGATCATGCCCTGGTAATGAGGGTTGACAAACTGGGGGGCATTGTCATTAACATCATTCACCATGATTTCAACATATGTGGTGTCTGCCTTCTGGGGGATCCCGTTGTCCTTGGCAGTGATAGCCAAAGTATACGTGACCTGGTCCTCATAGTCCAATTCTGCCTGAAGAGTGATGGCCCCAGAGTCTGGGTCAATACGAAACTGAGGGACATTGTCTTCCAGGTAGTACGTGATGCGGGCGTTTTCCCCCACGTCATCGTCTGTGGCACTGATAACCACCACTGTGCTGCCCACAGGCCGGTCCTCATTGATGCTCACGGAGTAGTGGGCGCTCTGGAACACAGGCCGGTGCGTGTTGGCATCGGTGATGTTGATGTGAACATGGCAGTTGTCACGCAGGGTGCGATCAGAGGCTGTCACGGTGAGCACATAGCGCCTCTCCTGCTTGTAGTCCAGTGGCAGAGACAGAGTGATGAGCCCCAGCCCACCTTGTGTGCTGATCGAGAAGCGGTTCCGTGTGTTGCCTCCTGTGATCTGGTACGTAATGGCGCTGTTCACATCCCGGTCGATGGCTGTGACACTGAGGACGCTGGTCCCCACAGCTGCATCCTCGTTCAGGCGGATGAAGTACTCCTTCTGGGTGAACTCAGGGCGGTTGTCGTTGACATCCATGACAGTAATGGTGACACTGGCTGAGGCGGATAAAGATGGAGAGCCGTGGTCGCGAGCCTCTACCCCAAAAAAATAGTGCTCGACCGATTCCCGGTCCAAGGGCCCACTGACCGTGATCCACCCCGTGGCACTGTTCACCACAAAGGGTGTGTCAGCCGAGACCCCTGTCAGTTTGTACTCCAGGCGCGAGTTCTCGCCGTAATCTGCATCCACGGCCTGGATGTGGATGACAGAGTGGCCAAGGGGAGCATTCTCTAGGACAGAGATTTGAAAAGGGGTGCTGACAAAAATGGGGGCATGGTCATTGATGTCCACCACCTGGATGCTTGCCATGCCAGTGTTGTTAGAAAGAGGAGGACGCCCCGCATCCTGAGCCCGGATCCTCAGGGCATACTCCCGCTCCACCTCAAAATCCAGCGGGGCCACCACCTGTATTTCCCCAGTGACACTGTCGATGGAGAACTGGCCCCGACTGTTCCCACTGATGATGTTGTAGTGCACCAGTGCATTGTTGTCCTTGTCCAGGTCTGTGGCAGTGACACGCAGGATCTCGGTGTGGGGCCGTATGTCCTCCCTCACTTGGACAATGTAGCGCTTCTCACTGAACTGCGGGATGTTGTCATTCTCATCAAGGACCGTGATGTAGACCTTGACGGTGGCAGAGCGGGGCCCTGGCTCCCTGCCCTGGTCGTTGGCTTCCACCACCAGGGAGTACTTCTCCATCTTCTCCCTGTCCACTGACCCGCTGGTGGTGATGAGGCCGGAGCGGGGATCAATCTCAAAGACACCGTAAGCAGCCCGTTCATTGACAAAGCGGTAGCGGATGTTGGCATTAGGTGGGGAGTCGACGTCGGTGGCCCGCAGCTGCAGAATGGGGTATCCCTCCTCCACGTTCTCTCGGATGGTCTCCCGGTATTCGCTCTGCTCGAAGACGGGGTCGTGGTCGTTGCGGTCAGCCACAGTGATGGCCACCATGGTGGTGGCGGAGAGCCGGGGTGTCCCGTGGTCAGTTGCCGTCACTCGGAAGTAGTGCAGGTCCATGCTCTCGCGGTCAAGGGGCTGGGTGGTGGAGATGAGCCCGGCCCGCGGGTCGATGCTGAAGAGATCCCGCGAGCGGCTGTTCATCAGCGCGTCCAT